>VUQG01015480.1:0-18124 GCA_015106755.1 Etia nguti
GTATTTGTACTGACATTAGATTACACACAGGTGCACTCTATTTAGTCATTAGCACTCATCAGGCAATGTCTATGGGCAACTGACTGCACTCAGACCAAAGGGGGCTGAATAATTACGCACACCCCACTTTGCAGTTATTTATTTGTGAAAAATGTTTGGAATCATGTATGATTTTCGTTCCACTTCTCACGTGTACACCACTTTGTATTGGTCTTTCACGTGGAATTCCAATAAAATTGATTCACGTTTGTGGCTGTAATGTGACAAAATGTGGAAAAGTTCAAGGGGGCCGAATACTTTTGCAAGCCACTGTATATATATATATATATATATATATATATGTATATATGTATATATGTATATGAGAGAGAGCGAGAGACAGTTGGTAAGTTATTAGTAAAATAACAGATTTTAGAAGAACACACTTCTGTTCCACAAAGGTTAAACATTAAACATCACAGTGATTACGCTCAGACCACAGGCACTCAGCCAGTATATAAATTACATATTATATCTCATGTATTACTGCACAGGAATACTAAAAAGAACAAACATTGATCACATGTAAATATTTATTTGGGTATTCAGTTAAGAGCTAAAAGATGTCACTGCTATAAAGCCATCACAGATTTTTTATGTCGACTTAAAATTAACCTCTTGTCAGCACTCTGTCAAAAGCCCAAGCTGCAGCTTTTTGCTGTCATGTCTCCCTCAGTGTTTATCTTTTAATCTTTTCTAAAGATCCCACTGCCAATACAATATTTGGATTGTTTATTGGGGTAAACCCAGAATACATCCACATCCCCAGAGATCCACCTTTAACCCGAGCTGCTTCACAGGACTAGGGGCAGTAACCTGAGTCTCCAGGGTTAATTTCTAAAGACGTGGGAAGGTTGTGTGGGGTGGTGTGATAATAGCTGGACTTTCTCTGGAGCAAACACCCAAGAAGTTAAAGCCGTTTTTGGTGCTTGGCTTTCCTCTCTTTATTGGCACTCTCATGATTCCACTGTCTTATTTTTTTTTATTTATTTAAATAAGAACTGGCATGGAGTAAAGACAAATCAGGACTTGCCACTCAGACATTCATCCCCTTATTTAGAACTAAGAGGATCTTCAAGCTGTATTGGGCATCTCCAACTCTTGGCAAACTCCAAAATGTTAGAGCATAGCATGCATAGTCATACACCGCAACAGTAAAATAAACAACATAAGACAGATCTGCACTTGTACAAGAGAAACAGAGTATGTGATCCTCACTGACACATAAAATGATAATTAATTTTCTCTGCTGTACTCATGAAAATGTATCCTATGCTCTCAGGGGGTTACAGTGCAAATGCATTTCTGCAGCCAATCTGTTCTTATGATAAATTCTGTGTTCATTAGGGCTCCGGGGAAGTCCACACTAAAAAGGAATCTGAGGTTTTGTCACATGACCCGACTTACACTTGACTCAACTCCCCAAAGTGGACCTGAGTTCATGATGGGGAAGAGAAAAAAGGATGGGAGCATGGGGGCTGTGGTGGGTGGTGATCTCGGTGCTTATGCCTCCCTGGGGAACTCAAAAATTCATATGGTTTTCCCAGGCTGGGACAAAGCTCCTTTTCAGTATTTTCAGCATGCCTATGCTACATCTAAAGACACCCATGGTAGTTTATTCAAGTTGAGCTATTTCAACCTATGAGCTCGTTGTCACTCTGTGCACATCAGTCTTATAAATTCAGTTTTGCTCCAGTTCAGGTGCAGGTGAGAGCTGGCATGTCAAAGATCCCAAAGAAAATGCCTAAACATAAAGTAACAATTTACAAAATCCTATTAAATAATAACACTCAAATGAAAAGGAAGGAAAATGTATTTGCTAAACTAAGCTAACTTTTTAAATACTTTTACATTTACTAAAGCAATTAATAACTGCCGAGTGTAGTGGCTTGTTGCAGTTGTCCCAAATGCCTTCTCTCAAATAGTTAATCATTTGTAATTTTTGCATTTTAGTTTGGACTCTGCTCTGGGCTGTTGCCGTTTACTTTTTCAGCCTTTCTGTTGGAGATTTGCTGTTGTGTTTTGGATTATTGTTCTATAACATGACCAAATTTCAGTCAAGCTTTAGCCACTGGATTGCCTCACATTTGACTCTAGAATACTTTGGTATATGGTTCATGGTCGACTCAATGACATCAAAGTGTCCAGGTTCTGGGGCTGCAAAACAAGTCCAAAAGCATCACCCCCTCCAACACCATGCTTGACACCTGGTATGAGGTATATGTGCAAATATGCCTTGTTTGCGCCTCTTTGGTTAGTTGTTTCAAAGGATGTTGTTCCATAAGCCTTGTAATCTATTCAGAATAAACTTTGCAAATCTAAGCTGTGTTTCCATGTTTTCTTTAGAAAGGAAAAGAAGCTTTCCCGTGGCAACCTTTCCAGACAACCCATACTTGTTCAGTCTTTTCCAAATTTTCCTGTTATTTACTTTATCAATAAACAGGCTAACTGAGACCTGTAGAGTCTTAGATGTCGTTTTTTGCAGTTTCTCATAGTCTGACCTTGGGGTGAATTTGCTTGAACATCCACTCCTTGGAAAATTGCAGCATTGCATTAACACATACCCAATGCTTCAGACTAGCAGATTTTCAATACCTGTGGTTTCATAGAGGTGCTCACACTTGCTGATGATCAGTAAATCAACTGCTTTTGATTAGCAACACTTGGCTGCTACTTACCCTCCTTATTCCCATGGAAGCACTAAGGGTCTACTTAATTTTTCACAGGACTGCATAGAGTCCTGTGAAAATTTTCTTTTTCACTAGACTGTATACAGTCATGTCATGAATTAAATGTATCGTTTTTGGAAAGCCAGTGGTTAGTTCACCTGATTTTTGGTCAAGACAATGAACCCCAAACTGTTTTATTATTTAGCTTGGTGATGAATCTAAAATGAAACCTAGTCATGTCATGTTTACCACAGTTGTTGTGTAAGCATTGCAAATGCCCATCCTGGAAGAGTATTAATGGCATATCATATTAACTCTTGGTTCTGAGTCATATTTGCAAACACTATCATCAAAAATGGTTAGCAATGTGAAACCATAAAGATCCATAAAGATTTGATCACACTTCAAATATCTGACTAATTTGCTGAAGAGCCACAGCATACACGTCCTTGAGCTTACATCATTGTTTTTGTTTTGTACTTGTGCTTTGCACCCTTGGGTATTTGCAATTTTATCTCTGCTGCCAGCAGTCATGCCTCAACAGTTACAGTAAATGCTTGTTTGCCTCTTTATTATCGAGCCAAAGCCACATGAAGTGTAAGCCAGAAAGCGGTACCCGGTTGCCCATTTTGTTTAGAGAGCATAGTAGCTGCTGCCCTAAAGGCAAAAACAAGTGCAAGTCAACATACTACAAGTGTCAAACAGAAGAAAAACCCCTTAAATCTATATATGGTCTTTAATTGCTTTGATTTATCTGCATACAGTTTAAACTGAGATCTGAAAATTATCCCACTATATATAAAAATGTCTGTAATTCTTGAACAGTTAATATCACACTTTAAAGTGTTAAATTAATCAATACTTACAATCAATACTTAGAACTCCCTGCGCCCGTGTACAGAGGCAAAATTATAAAAAACTTTGTCCTTGTCCAAATAGTTATGGACCTAACTGTATTTAGGAGTTGTATATACTTGGTTTGCTGGCAATGTTGAGAAAGATTAAAGCACTCTGAATTTAAGACAACTATTGGCAAACCTTTCTACAACGATGTTTGCTGGCTACGACATTTTTCAGCATATTCTTTTTCCTACTTCTACACGACACATTCAAAGACAGCATTGAAGGACTCTACCTTCACGCAAGAAACAATGGGAAACTTTCCAACCCCGAACATTTGAAGACAGAGACCAAAGCACGAGAAGTCCTGATCCAAGATCTAGTATTTGCTGATGATGCAGCACACATTGCCTGCCCGGAGAAAGCACTACACAGCCGTCTTGACAAGTTCGCAGCTGCTTGTGATGACTTCAAGCTGGCCATCAGATTAAAGAAAACCCAAATCATGTTCCAAAGAACATCTGCTGTCTCAAAGCTTCTAATCAACAGCTATGCACTGGATGCTGTTCCACATTTTGCTTCCCGTTGCTGCACAATTACTGCAAACATCTCCATGAAAATAGTTATTTGCAAAAGGACTGGCCTGGCTGCCACCACCACGTTCAGCATGGTTCTCCAAGGAAGTGATTCCTGGACAACCTACGCTAGGCAAGAACACAAGCTGAGCACTTTCCACATTAGGAATTTACAACTCCATTTTGGGCATTACATGGACAGAGAAGGCCACCGACATGCTCATGCTTGCCAGAACAGGGCTACCAACTACCAACTATGTACACTATCCTCAAACAAATATTAAATTCGGACTTGAAAATGTCAGAAAAATGGACAATGGACGTATCCCAAAAGATCTTGAAAGAAGGCAAGCACCCAATTGGATGTGTGTAAAAGAGACATGACGAGGACTGGCATGGCCACTGGCCATTGGGAGGAAAATGCCTTAGACCATGGAAGGCAGTAGCTGAGTGACCTCTTAAACAAAACGAAGAGAGGATAGCTGCAACATCCCATCAGAAAAGACACCAGCAAAGAGAGGCTGTCAGACAGCAAGCCACTCACATAATTGGATTCATCTGCAACAGAGTGTGCCTTTCAAGAATTAGACTTGCTGGCTGCTTTAGAAAGTGTTCCACAACTTCACGGCACTAAACATAAACTTTTGTCTGACATTTGCCTACTATATGAATTTGTTTGCTTTCTGACACACTACCAGCTTAGAGATACAGCAACGCCATGAAACCTCTCAGAATATAAGACTTGCCATAGCATTAATTAAACCTTTCACCTTATACTTAATTGTTTCTAATATCTAAAGCAAAGTTACCCATTAAAATGGTTTTTCTGTACAATATATGATACGAGTTATCTTTTTCTTGTTGGAAAGAAAGCCTCACCCTGTGGTCAGGGGAAGTGCTACCTCTTTGAAAGTTTCGCAAGTGTTGTGGTGGAGTATGTGACACATTTTCAGACCACGCTAGCGTACAAACACTAACATCCTGCTCTAAATCATCTTGTTTACAAGTCACAAAAAACAGAATTGATTTGTTAGTCATGACTTGTTTGAATCAGTGGACAGAACTATCAACTTCCTGACACGTGCCCTAACAAACATTTAGTTATTTACCTGCTGCAGCTGTTTTTGGGTCGCACAGTCTAAATGCCCATATTAAAATGTCATACATTCAACAAACATAACATTGTGTTTGAAGTTGTATATTTATAGCACTTTATATTATTTAGACTAATGGCTACTTTCTTAAATATTCGTGTCAGTTTATATAATTGAGATAGTCTTGCAAAGTCCTGAAGTGACTCAGTGGAATGTTTACAAGATGGGAAATGGTAGTTCAAATGCGTCTTTACCACAAGGTTAAAACATACCACTGGCTGACGCAGTTGTGTGTTTGACACGTTTTGATCTTCGAGCAAAGTGTGAAAAGCAAAATTAAGAACTTTATACAGCAATGTTTGGATTCATTGACAGCAGCTTGGAGGCTTGTGCACATTTGCAGCTGTAGAGTGGATTCCTGTAAAATAGCATGTGTCACAATCTTAGTGTGGAAATCTGATAAGAAATGTGACAAAACGATATTTATAGATGTCTTGCCATATTGTCTTGTGGGTTATTTTTTTCTTTTTGTGAAAACCTTTTATGTCATAGGAATCATTTTAAATTGTGTTTGTGTTAAATACCATACGGAACAAACTTGCTGTGCTTAAAAATAAGTCATCGGATTATTTTCATTTCCATGTCAGAGAGGGAGCACGGCAGAGGGAAGTACATTTTTTTTTCATCATGCTCATTAGCACTTTTCATATCACTAAAGCTGCATGAATGTAACCCACCCAGTCAATTCTGCATTGCTCTTAGCATAGAGCATAGCAGAATTAGTATACAGCTGACTCATGATAGCAAAGATCATACATATATATAAGCAAATACATCAGTGGGCTACATGAACAGTCTTGAAACTGTGTTTGTAAAACAAAATATTGATATGCAGCAGCATGCATTGGAGCAGCTTCTCTAGCTCTCCTGTATTAGTGTTAAACTCTCCGGTGTTTGGCAGTATGCAGCAATATCAAAACCTAAAGAATTGCAACAGAATCACTGGGAGGTGTGTGGGGTGGATGGTGGGCGTATAGAGCACACACTGAAATTTGAATACTTCCATCTGTGTGTAATTTTTTTTAATTTAAAAACTGCTTTGGCTAAGTTGTCTTAAAGATTGTGGTTTTGGTTTAATCTTGATAAAGCAGATGTGCCTGCATGTCACTGGGGAATTCATCTGTTTTGAAAGATCTTAATCTAAGCTAAACGAAATACTGCCTATAGAGGTGTAAACACAGTCATCTGCAGTATTATCACTGGTTTTGAATGTGTTTTGAAGCAAACATGTTTACCAGTGTGGCAGCCAAACAACTGTTTCTGATTTACCTGTTATTCCAAAAACTCTGATCTTTGGCTGAATTTTTACTGTAACTGTAGTTTTGTCTAATGTTCTGTTTGAACAAGCAAGAACTGTTCCCGGCATCTGGTTGGCTAAAGCCTTCCTGTGTCACGTTTGCATGTTCTTCGTGTACCTGCATGGGTTTCAGAGTACAGATTCATACATTTTGTTCACCAGCAGAGTTATTTGCAGACAGTGTGACTTTTACAACTGAGAGATAATTTGAAAGAAGTGAACGTGATCAACTGAGATAAAGAATTTGGTTTGATCTTGATAATTGGATTTAAAATTGTCTGGTTTAAAAGAGACAGCAATCTTAATCTGGCCTAAATCAAATGCTCCCTATAGGAGAGTAAACCCAGACATTGCTAAACATGATTAATTGAGTTACAGAATTTAAATAGTTAAAAAGTAAAAAGCTATTTGGTGATTGGTGTTTGATGAAGCAACATAGCAGAAGAGAGTTTCAAGAATGACAGCAAGTAGGACAGGGCTCGTCAAAGTCTAGATGCTGGTGCTAGTTTAGATGAAGCAGACTGAAGCTTGAATGAGGGTCTCTGATCGATCAGGGTGAAGTGGAAATGGCGAGGAGGTGGTTAACACAAATGAGAGCATGAAAGGCAGAATTACAGGAGAGCACTGATATTTAACACATACGAAAAAGAGGCTGAAGAAGAAGAAAAACGATGATGGCTGAACTGAGTTTGACAACATGTGAAAATGAAAATGAAAACAAGTTAAATCGGGGAATGCAGGCAGATGAGTCTTCTCTTGGGCTTCACTTGGGGACGTCAGGTCTGGTGATTTCAAATGCCGATTGTACATGATGGACAAAAGTGAGTGGCTGATGAGGACTTTAGGCCATGGGATGAGGACAAGAGCATGCCATAGTTTTCCGAGGTCTAAAAAAGACAAAGTCTATCTTTGGTCTCCCACTTTCTTTGGCGTTTTGCGTCCATGTACTCCACAATCCCTGAATTTTATCTTATTATCTTTTAGATTGGAAAGTATGTTAAATGTGGAGGTGGACTCACCTTTTCCCCTGTGACTAATCTGCTTTATCATTTGCATATATTAAAACTCTGGAAGTAAAACTTTGCTTTGTTTTATAGGAAAAATACAGCTGATACATTTTTTTTCCTCTCACCCGGTTCTTGGTTATGGTAATTTATAGACTCTGCTTACACTTTTAATCTGGATGCTGTTTCTCATTCTGCCCCCAGGTTTATCACTGACCATGTTTTTAGTACTCAGCACTTTCTTCTTCATTGTGATAGGTTACCGTGTCACTTAATTTCACAATGCTTAATCTGTGTTCCACACCATACCAAACTCTTAGAATGTAACTAAAAGGAGTTTTTCAAAATTATACCAGTCTAAATTATGTTAAAGTACTTGAAAACCTGGATAAATTCACTATGCTAATTTCTAACACACTATTAAACATTGCAAAGGTATGCAAATTATACCCACATGCGATAGACAGGTCCCTGTAATGGGGATAAAAAGAAGAAGGTTTTTGTTTTGTTTTTTTGGTGTTTTGTTTTTCTCCATTCATTAGGAACTAAAAGATTATTCCCAGTTCACAATGACTCATAGCCTCTGAGTTTGTGCTGACTGGTGACATTTTTGAAAAAGGGATCCAACAATCTGCAGCCTTCTGTTTCCTCATTCAGACAGATGCTAAGTCAATTCCTTCTCAAGATTATACTTAAAGTGCCAATCACAGTGTGAGTCATGCTTCGACTTTGATCATTTTACTTTGATGGAGGTATACGCACAAGTAGCAATAGAACAATGTAAAAAAATGTTTAAGTACATGAAGTTCATTTTTTTCAGCTTAATTTTTCCAGCAGAGTGGTTTATTTTGTAGTGTGGTACCTATAGTTTATATCACTAATGCATCAATATGACCGGCTTTATTTAGAAGGACGTAAATCTTGTAAAATATGAAACCACTTGGCTTTCTTGAAGCAAGTGTAAAACGTGTTGTTATAATGAGAGCCTGTGACTACATAACCTGAAGAGTACTGTGCATCATGATCAAGATAAAAGTGCATCAACATTGAATTTGTTTTGTATGAAAATAAGTCGAGAAACTGGTGTGCAGAGTTGTTTTGCAACTGTGGCGCAATAAAAAGTGCGACTTTTCCCTCTGAAGTGTAAAGACAAAGATGAAGCAGACTTCTTCAGACTTGAGTGTCCTCTGATTCTGGAAATCCACTGAGTCATCTCCTGCTATCTTTTAATTTGCTTGATAAATAAACCACATTTATATACTCTCTTGCACTAGATATTTTTTATGCATGGTTATTCCCATTTTAATTAATTGTTCTGGTTCAAACCAGCTACTTTTATGACTTTTGCGGTGACGAAGACGTTGATAAACTCACGTCTTCGGAGGTGCACACGTGGAAATCCAATCATAAAGAAGATCTGAAACACTCATTTCTAACCTGCGCCTTCTTTCTGGCAGCTTCTCTACTGCAGATGGTGTTTGGTTGCGGTGCTGCGCGAAAAGCTCGCTGGTTAAAGGAAATACAGAGGAGGAGCTGCCGTCAGTGACCCAAGAGGAAACTACTCTGTCAGTTGAGGGTGTAATACAGCGTGAAGCGCAGCTCGCAACCTCGGTCGGAGCATCTCTTGCAAAGCAAAACCTGAGTGAACGTTTGTCTCCTGCGGATTCCTACTTTCACCAAAGATATGGAGTTTAAATTCTGTGGGTAAAAAGACACGTTTTGGAGATATGGGTTTGGTTACTGGAGAACTGGAGGAACGAGCATTAATGGGAAGTGTCACTACTTTGAAAGTGAGGGGAGAAGCTTTGCTCAGCGTGAACAAGTGAAAGAATTCCTTGCAGTTATGAACTCCACGAAAGCACAACCCGGATTTCCACCGCCCACCATCCCGGTTATCATGTTCATCTTCGGGGTGGTGGGGAATGTCATCGCCATAGTTGTTCTGCGAATATCACGAAAGGAACGAAAAGAGACGACTTTCTACACACTAGTGTGTGGCCTGGCGGTGACAGACCTGCTGGGCACCTTGCTGGCCAGCCCCGTCACCATCGCCACCTACATCAAAGGCACCTGGCCTGGAGCTGAGCCACTGTGCCAGTACTCCGGCTTCATCCTGCTCTTCTTCTTCGTGGTGCAGCTCAGCATTGTATTTGCAATGTCAGTGGAAAGATACCTGGCGATAAACCACGCATATTTCTACAACGAGTATGTCAACCAGAGACTCGCAGCGCTGGCTCTTTTAGCCATATACATTTCCAACGTTGTGTTTTGCGCGCTGCCCAGCATGGGGTTCGGTCGTGTGAAACTCCAGAACTCTGAGACCTGGTGTTTCATCGACTGGCACGGCAACGACACAACTGTCAAGACTTTTAATTTGATGTACGCTGGTGTGAACTCGGGCATCGTGCTCGCCACTGTCATATGCAACGTGGTCGTGTGTGGAGCTCTGATCCTGATGCACAAGCGGTTCATCCGCCGCACGTCTCTGGGAACAGATCCGCGGCGCGTCGCGGAGCTCCGGCGCAGACGGAATTTTGGACGATTAGCTGGAGCAGAGATACAGATGGTGATCCTGCTTATAGCTACATCCGCTGTCGTCCTCATCTGCTCCATACCTTTAGTGGTGAGTATGGCGAAATGGTAACGAACAAGCGTGCCACTAGTATATGTGCGCATTAGACGGTCACGGAGTTTTAACAAGCTGGTTCTTTCGAGAAGGAAACCCCAGCAAAGAAACTGTGCTAAATGTGATCAGAGTAATGAAAAAAATAAAATAAAAATAGACTGCGCGCCCGCAAACACAAATACCAACACAAGTTTTACGCATGTGCTTTCTGAATGTTGTGTCCTTGATTTAGAGCTTTGTGGTCTGATGACACACTTTGTGAGCCGTCAGGCGTTTCGCTGTTAACACCCTTTGTGCTTTCACTTCAGCATACACACACACACATACACACGTACACAAGGGAATACGTGTGTTTGTGTGTGGGACTAATGACTAACTTCAAAAGTCTCCATTCTCAGTTTATTCTCAGTTTTATCAGCAGACGTCATTGTCCAACCTGAGATAATGTCAAGGAGCAAAGTTTTGAGTTTTTTTGTTAGAAAATCCTCCTATTTGTGTTTCTTTTGTAGAAGTGAACTGTGCACTAAGAGAACTGTAGCTTTAATTTGTACAACCCAGACAAGTGTCACGTTTAATTTTTAGATAAACTCAACAATACATTTGCAAAAGCTTTATATTCCCACTGTGCCTGTTAGAAACATTTTAGGATGAGATTTTTTAATATCCATCAAAATGATGATGTAATGATTAGAAATTATAAGAGGCAATTGATTGTAATGTTAGTAGTGATAACTGAGTGCTGTTTTAAATCTTAAGATTTAAGCTTCCGGGCCTGTGGCGTCTTGAAAAGACACCTGATGATTAGACTTGGGGGAAGCCCAAGTGCCAAAATGTCATTTGGTGTGAGAGCAAGAAATGTGGGAATTTCCTTTATTGACTTCTTGCCCTTTGTACTTTGCTGTAACAGAGGTCAGATAGTGTCTGTTTAGGCTTGACCATTCCATTTCAACTGTGTAAGAATATTAAATAAATGTATAAAATATTACTCTTAAGTGAAGGAATCAAGTGTAGCTAATCAAGTGTGGACAAAAAACCCCAAAATGTATTGTTTAATTTTGTGAAATATTATTCTGTGTTCTTTTACAGCTCAGCAATAAATAAATAAAAATGTGGATGCTTGTTAAATTTTTCTACCTTTCTGTTTTCTCTGCTTTCATGTCAGCTGAGGATCTTCATAAATCAGCTGTTCAGAAACCAGACAGAAAAGAACTCGATACCTGACGACCTGCAGGCCATCCGCATGGCTTCCGTCAACCCCATCCTAGACCCCTGGATCTACATCTTGCTCAGAAAGACAGTTGTTCTCAAGCTAATGGAGAAAATCAAGTGTCTGTTCTGCAAAATGGGTGGACGGGGACGAAGCAGCGGTAGGCACTTCCTCTGTGCTGACGGTTATCTCTCCTCATCCATCGTCTCTCGGGACTCACCGTCACTGATGTCCCGTGAATTGCGGGAAATGGTGAACACATCGCACACCATGCTGTACCCATCAGAGAGAAACACGCAGCCGCATGGGTCAGTTCAGGCGGGGTTGCAGGGTGACTCTAGCATTCCCGATGTACAGACACTGCAGGTCCCCCAGGAGGTCCGCAGGTCTAAGAGGGGACACAGCGTATTAGAGGACAAAGTGTCGGAAACACCACTGAAAGAGCCTCCAGTGTGTCCCAAAGACCCGCCTCTACATGTCACCTTTACAGATGAGACTGCAGATATACGAGAAAAATGCATATAACCATAAGCGTAATCACCAAAATAAGACTTTCCCCTCAAAGATGGGAACCAGTGAAAGCACTGCAAACAAAATTTGGAGACTGAAAAATCTGTCAGTCTGTAGATATCTTGTGGACTGCTACAAACATCTGACAGATGAATTACAGACCTTCTGTAAGTACCCGTTATCAGTGTGTCACTCCCCATTAATTCTTTGCCATATCGCTAAACTCACATCAATACAATCACGTAACTTTTATCAGTAAAACCCTGTGGGGGAGCATCATAAAGCTCCCCAGTTGCACTTTTTGAATTTCAGCTCATTGCCAGGTTGTCTTTGTTTCGCAGTGATTCGACAACCTGCACAATGCCTGTAAAGAATTTGTTGTGTTAAAATGTGAACGTTGTGCCAGGATGTTAATTTATTTCTAGTGCGAAATTGTACGTTACTGTCTTCTCCATGAGAAGGTTCGGTTATTTCAGATAGGTGCGGGATGAATATGTGCTCGTGTTTTATTTTGTTTGTTTGTTTCAAACATTACACTTTTATTGGTTGTCAGAGCAGCTCTTTCATCAAAACTATGATCATACCATCCCCTGAGTCCCATAAAAAAAGGCAGCTATACACTAGATGTTCCACAATGCAGACACTGGAGGACGTTAGACCTCAAAGTGACTCCTAAAAATCCTTCTAATCCCATCATTTTCTTGACTTAATTTGTAATGCAATGCGTAACAATCCCAGCTAATCAGAGTTTATAAGGAAGATAAGGCAGGAAATGAAAGCTGAAGCCAAAATTGTGTCCTGTCTGATTATTTTTAAGAACGATTTCCTGTTTTAACATGTCCTCGATATACTGCTGCTATAAAGACTGATATAAATATAAACACACGTTCATGTTCAGTGTCAGATTTATCACAAAATGTTGTGTAAATGTGTCTAATGAAAAAAACAACAACTTATGTACCAAATTCATAAACAAAATAAAAGTGTCTAAATATTCATATAAGCTAATAAACGTCAGTGTGTTGTTTTCTTTTGGCATGAACAGGAAGAGTGAATATGGCCGTCGATGATGTGCTTAAAACTTGCAAACAAGTATTAACAGGAAATACATGCTTGATGATGTACAGTTACTGTAGGTCAGTAAGTTTTGGAAGAATGACACATTTTTTTTATAGCTTCACTTCTGTACAGCACCACAGAGGATTTTAAATAGTCAAGATGTGACTGATGCGCAGGTGTTCAGCTTTAATTTGTTTTGAAATTAAAGCTATTTTTATACACAGGTCCACATTAAAAAAGGATTGTTTTAATGCTTGAATGAAGTCAGTGACTGCCTGAAGTCTAGAACCCAATGTTGTGTTTTGTCCCTTGAGATGATCTACCAGGTCTTTGCTTCAGTTGCTTTTAGTTGCGCCTCTATTTGTGGGTCTCTCTGCCTTCAACATTGCCTTCACTAAATGATAAAGTATTGAGTTGTGATCAGGTGTCTTGGTGACTTGGCCACGGAACCGTTTCCCGTTTCTTTACCTTGAGAAACTTTCAGGTTATCTTTTCAGTACGCTTTGGGTACATTTTCACTATGAAGCAGTGTCTGATCAGTTCTGCAGCATTTGGTTGACTCTCACTAGAGAGTATTCATCCTCTGCTTCTAGCAGCAGTCACATCATCAATAAACAGCAGTCACCCAATTCCACTGGCAGGCATAGACACCTATGCCATAGCATAACAACACCACGCTTGAGAGATGACTTGCCGTTCCTTTCCATCTCCACATGTTTCCCATCATTCTGGTGCAAAATAATCTTGGTTTCATCCTTCCCAAAAATTTTTTTCCTTTTTTCCTTTTTTTTTTTCAAAACTCTGCATGCTCTTTTAGATATTTTCTGGTAAATTTTTCTCTAGTTTTCCTGTTTTTTCGTCTGACCAGTGCTTTGCATGATTGATTTCCATCCATAAAGGTATCTCCTAAAACTATAGACTTTAGAGCTCTTGTTGACATCTCTTTGCCCCTCTTAATGAGAGTTCCAGTGAACCGTTACCAAATTCAAGATCAGCAGTTGAAATGAACCCAGATGTTTTGTCTCCTGAATTTGTGATGGAATAATGAGGGGACGGACATCGCCTGATCATGAGACAGCTTGTCAGTCAATTGTCCGATTACTTCTGAGCATCTGAAAATGGGAGAATGTGTCTGCACTTCAGTCACATCTTGACTGTGTGATTTAAAAGCTACTGTAGTGGCATACAGAGGCAAAAAACAAAAATATGTGTTAATGTCCAAATACTTATGAACCTACTAACAATACAAGCAAGTGCTTCTCGGAGTCTACTGAAAACAATATTGATCAGTCGAGCAAAGATTGAGTTAAAATCATTAGTTATCACTTCAGGGTTAATGGCGTTCACCATTTTGTCAATTAAAACAATGAAACCGATTGAATTCTGTTCAGTTTATGTAGCACCAATTTACAATACACGTTTTATGTACAATAAGCACTTTATATTTTAAGGTAAGGATCCTACAGTATTATAGATAAGGGATCACAGATTGTTGGGTGTCAATGAGCAAGCACATAAGGGCAACAGGGACAAATAATATGACTGCTTGTGTTTAGGGAAAAGCGAAGAGCGAAACTAAAAGGATAGAAAAAAGTCAACTTATAGAACAAAGCATAAACTACAGAGAGAGAGAAGACCAAAATTAAATAGTGGCGTGTAAATGCAGAGGAAGTAAAAGGGAGTTTTTAGGATATCCGGAGATTAAGGAGTTATAATAGTCCAGCCTACAGGTAACAAATGCATGGCCCCATTGTGGAAGTGAGTCTTTGCAACAAAAAACAAAAAAAACCCCAAAAAGCAAAACAAAAGGGAAAGTAGATGTAGAGACAACTTAAACACAACCCAATTGAAATTTAAACATTTCTATGCTATGGATGTTTATAAAAGACGTAGCACTTGCCATCCCTTTCGTCAGCACTGATTGCTTCTAGCAAATTTAAAATCAATAGCCGGTTCAGATGGCAGGACATCGTTCACTTGCAGACAGCTGGTTTCTTTACCCCTGATGATTTCCAGTTCCACTGTGGCCTCCGTCCAGAGCCTTCCGAGAGCAATGAAATGCCCCTCTGAGAACAATAACCCTTTAAAGACAGCTCTGACCTCAGACTTTGTAATCTGTTAAAGCTGTAGAGCCTCTCAGGAGACAGGAAATAATGACTGACAAAACAGTTGTGACAGGATTTTAGCAGAGACTCGGGAGGAAAAACGATTCTCCTTGGAAACTTGTCCCTTCTCTCCCCCGTCTCATCAGCTCGCGCCGCTAACGCGTGACATATGTGACAGCCTGTTTTAGACATTTAAACTCTTGCCATGATGAGCCTGTGAAAGCAAAGGGTTATTAGAAGATGCCACTGAAAAAGAGGCCAGTTGTGACATTTTGGGCTTTTAGAGTAACTATTACACTATGAATTTAATTTGATGAAAACAGAATCAAATTGATTCAGATGATGTTTATCAGAGAGTAGCTGATGAATAATGGCACTTATTAGCATTGCAAACAATTTAAAATGTTGTAATTACATTCTATCTGATGGCTTACCAAACTGTACTGTGCGCTAATCGTTTTCATGAGCTGGAGTAGAATGGCTGATCTTGTTTTTATCTTGTGAGTGTGTATCTTCATGGCAACATGATCATAGCAGGAACTATCACAAAGGCCGTTCTGAGTATTTTGGCAGATGTATCTGAAGGCAGATTTTGTCAAAACAATAGCCTCTCTACAAAACTGTGCAGGCTGCAATCATGAAACTTTAAGGCGTGTAGCTTATATTGAAATAAAAGCCAAGAAAGGTGTGGTCCGACACATGGCTACTTAGTGCTCGTGCAGTAATGCAGAAAAGACAACTGAGTGACAGCTTGTGTAATCCCATCACATCCCATCCCAGCATGCTGTCATGTGTATTCTGTTGTTGTGCCTTCAGGACATATTACAGTATCGACCAGCCACTGAATATAGGTGCTGGGTGCTTCTTGGCAGTTTCGAACTTTATTTATACAACTGGAGATAAAGAGCAACACATGACACATTACACAATCTCAATATTTATTTCACAAAAACCAAAATGCAGAAGTATTGTGTAAAAAACTAAGCACACCCCATGATTCAATAGCATGTAGAAGTACTTTTGGTAATAACTAGAAGTAAACATTTTCCCATTTGACCCGATTTAGTCTCCCACGTTTTTGAAGAGGAATTTTGTCTCATTCGTCTCTACAGTGTTGCCACAATTCAATGAAGTTTGCAGTTATGCGCAGCTCTTTTAAGGTCCCATTTCCATCAGGTTGAGGTCTAGGCTTGACTGGGCCAATTGTGACACCTTGATTCTTTTCTTTTTTAAACATTCGGTTGTCAATTTGCTGCTGTGTTTGGGATCATTGTCCTGTTACATGACCCAGTTTGGGCCAAGCTTTTGTTGCTGGACAAATGGCCTCACGTTTGACTCTAGAATACTTTGGTATAGAGAGGAGTTCATGGTCGACTCACTGACTGTAATTGACTGTAATTACGCCTCCGCCACCGTGCTTGACAATTGGTCTGAGGTGTTTGTGCTGGTATGCTGTGTTTGATTTTTGTCAAACATGGCGCTGTGTGTTATGGCCAGATATCTCCATTTTGGTTTCATCTGTCTTGTGGTTTGTTCAGATGCAACTTTACAACCTTAAGCTGTGCTGGCATGTTCTTTTTAGATATAAGAGGGTTTCTTCTGGCAACCCTGGGGATATCTGCTCCTGAGAAGATGGGTAACTGTGAATAATTCTCACTGTGGAATGATGGACTTCAGTTTGATTTAAAATATGTCCTTTTAAGCCTTCCCATGGCTCCTTTGTTTGAACCCACATAACTCGTTCCAGAGAAAAAGTAAAAAAAAGTAATCTTAATCTGTTGTACTTTTTGTCTGGTACCCAAGTGTATTCAGCAAACAAATACAATTCTTTGCACTTTATGTGCCAATTTCCATGGCATTTGCTCTCTAAAAATTACAAATGTTAATCTTGCCGTGGGTCTACAAGAAAAGTCAGAAGATGAACGAAATCATTATAGGTTTTCCTCCAGGGATGACTTGCCTTGCCTTGCAGACACCTTCACATAAAACCATCCAATAACTGTTGAGACTGCTGATCGCAACATGAAGTGGCAGACTGGCTGACTAATATTTTTATCCCTTGAGCTACACTGTTAGAATGGGAAAAAGAAAGTTCCCAAAATTCTGCTGAAGAGTAGGAAAAAGCCAGTTGCCAGTATATACCTGACGGCATCAGAACAACTTCAAAGCAGCCGTACTCTTAGAAAAACAAAAGTTTTGACTTGTCCCAGAAATGCTGAGGCATCTGTGAAGTAGGAGGTGCAGGTTCGGTTGAGCAAAGCCAGTCGGTTAACAACAGTTCCTTTTTTTCGTGCATTTTCTTTTATTTCTTTTGGAAAGTTTGGATTTACGTTGAAATTGAACACGTGGCTTGACCAGCGTTTGAACCATCCAAATACATGTGTGTTTAAAATCACTTGGCCCACCCTGATTATACACAGGTGACTTCCATTCATCTTCTTATGCAACTTCTAAAAACAACAGCTGCAGCAGCAATGTTTTTGGGTGTGTCTCAGACAAGCGTGTCACAACTTATGTAATCTTTTTTTTATATATATATATACACATATTTCAGAAGTTAGATTACTTTGTAGAAATGTCTTCTTTTTCTCTTTGCCATATTTCTCTATTTTAAAAAGTGTTAGCACTTTGTTTTCTTTCCTGTTATTATTACTACACAGTGTTCCTGTCAGTCATCTGAAGCGCTGACATTTATCACCACTGAGAATCAATCTACAGGGGGTGCCATTTATATGGATACACCGTAATAACACGGGAATGGTTGGTGATATTAAAGTCCTGTTTGTGGCACATTAGTATATGTGAGGGGGCAAACTCCTCAAGATGGGTGGTGACCATGGTGGCCATTTAGAAGTTGGCCATCTTGGATACAACTTTTGTTTTTTCAATAGGAAGAGGGCCATGTGACACATCAAACTTATTGGTAATGTCACAAGAAAAACAATGGTGTGCTTGGTTTCAACGTAACTTTATTCTTTCATGAGTTATTTACAAGTTTCTGACCACTTATAAAATGTGTTCAATGTGCTGCCCATTGTG
>VUQG01015486.1:0-17438 GCA_015106755.1 Etia nguti
CATTTTGTGGCACACAGAGAATCAGGTGGAGCTAAGGAACCTTGCTATGGATTCTTGCTTTGAGAACCCAAAGATGGATGAACTTCAGCGCACTCTGTTAGAACAGTTTGGTTCAGGTGTCTCATCAAGGGCAATCATCTTCAGTAAAACTCGCAAAAGCACCCACTGCCTGAAAGACTGGGTCCTCAAAAACAGGGCATTGCAGGAAACTGGCATCAAGGCAGACATCCTCACTGGGGCTGGTAATGGCATCACCTACATGACACAGGTATGATGATATACAGTCTTCACCTATAAGCTTTGAGTCAGTCACATTCAGTAACATCTCTATGGACATTTCTGCATGTTTCCATGCTTTTCTTTGCATATTTCGTATAGAATGAACAGGAAGAAACAATCAAGAATTTCCGTAGGGGTTTTCTGAACCTCCTGATCTCCACCAGTGTGGCCGAAGAAGGTCTTGATATACCTGAATGCAACCTGGTGGTGCGCTATGGACTCCTTACAAATGAGATCGCCCAGCAGCAGGCCAGTGGACGTGCACGAGCAAGAGACAGTCAGTATTCAGTGGTAGCCCAGGAAGGTGGATGCGAACTTCGCCGAGAGCACATCAATGAACGTCTGGAGGAGCTGACTGGACAAGCCATTGACCGTGTCCAAACCATGACCCGTCAAGAGTTTTGCTCAAAGGTGAGCATGTATAATCTACCAGTCCTTAATGAATTTCACAGCCCCGTGGTATTAACATCATCTTCCATTTTTCCTTGTCTCCAGATTACTCACCTTCAAGAGATGGCAATCACTTCCACCAAAATTGAACAGAAGCGCCAAGCAGAGAAGAGGAGTCGTAACACTGCTTCCAGTATCCAGCTCTTGTGTCGAAACTGTTTTACCCCTGTGGCTTCTGGCGGCGACATCAAGCTTGTTGAGAACATGTACGTCAACGTCAACCCTGAATTTAAGTGAGTTAAATATGTTCTGATCTAAGAGTTAAAGCAAAAGCATATTGGGGACAAAGTAAAATATCTTTGCCTCTTGTTTGTCCTCAGGAATCACTACAATGTTGGAGACCAACTGACTCTAGAAAGAAGCTTTAAGGACTGGGAGCCTGGGTGTACAATCAGCTGTAAAAAATGCAAAAAGGTACCCTCTTCAAAGAAAAACAAAACACAATGTTATGTTAATGCTCGTGTTGGATTCTGAGTGTTGTTCTTGTGTAAATTCACAGAAATGGGGATATGAAATAAAGTACAAGAAGTTTGCCTTAATGCCAAATCTAGCCATTAAGAACTTTGTTCTGGAGAGCCCTGGTCAAGAGTTGCCACCAGTGAAGAAATGGAAAGATGTACCTTTCACTGTTGAGGACTTCAACTTTAAAGAATACTGCCAGGAAAATTTCCTTGACTTGCTTGATTAAGACATCCATAAGAGAGCTCAGTGTGGGTTTTCTTATTCACTGCACTTTGTGACTCTAGTTTTTTTTTCACAGATTTGCTCCACAGAGGCTAAGTCTTTGTTCTGCGAAGCCCGCATGCCAAAACCTTTAATGCATCAATCATGCTTGTAATTATTTGAATTTGTTTTGTACATACAGTATTTCCTCATTTACATCTCAAGTCAAGTACAGAAGCAAAGAAAAAAATGAACCGTTATAACATGAACCATCTTTAGCATTTGACATGTTATTAAGAAAAGATTCATTTTACATTAACTTTTAGCTATTTTACAATTAGTTTAGATGTAATATTACCAATGTGTGTTTGAATTATGTAAGTGGGAGTACAGTGATCATCTGAAATCTGTCTAAATGCGTGGCCTAATGTTAAGAAATTGTCTACTAAATCCTTTTGTGTGTGTTTAATATTAATTAATGTTACATTATTTAACATCAAATAAAATCAGACATTTCTTTTGAAATGATTAATTTTGACTTTATTAGCCAGTAGGTGTCACTGTTGGATAGCCAATGTTCACAATCTGCAAAACGCTACAGTTTTCATCTGCTCTCATTACTGCTAACAAATGGTGTGACTAAAGCCAGGATTGAAGCTTTCCATGTGGATTTTCACACTAAAAAATTGGTCCTCTATGGCCCGGGGCTCTGATGTAATAGAAGTCAGTCTGAATACACAGATAAAGTAAAGATAAGGCTGAGAAAGAATGAATGTGTGACTCTACTCACAGTCAAACCTGTCAAAACCCTTGAGCAAGTCATTCAATCCCCAAATGTTTCAGTGAAGTTTCTCATTAGCCACTACATCGAGATGGTCTAGTCTCCTGATGTATGTATGGAGCATCTGTAAAGAAATAAGTGCATTCAGTAGCAAAGAAAATACTGTGCGCTCTTTACAGTCAACTGATATACAAAGAAAAGATGCTTTTTATATCTATAAGTAAAAGCATTACATGAAAAGGTGGTACTTAAAAACACTGTCCTCAAAGACCATCTGTTTACACATTTGAACTATAGCCTGAATGTTGCCATGAAATGTTTTGACTGTTTCAGATCACCATGCTTCTTCTGCATCGCTAGATCAATATGTGGTTATGCATTTCAGCTTGGATCATTTAACATCAAATAAACTGGGGAAGTGATTTATTATACTTGCAAATGATCATTTAAACATACGGAATTAGTTGCATAATGTCTTTACCGATTTTTCAGAACCCTCACATTTTGGCAGCTCTCAAAATGCAGACCTAGACAGCTAGACTTGGAGTTTCATTAAGCTCCTGTGTTTACATACACAAATCAAACTCCACATAAATAAGCAACACTTTGTGTTTTATATAGAACAGTTTGCAAAACAAACCCATAAACTGGTGGGGAAACTATAAATTTAAAAGCTGGAAAACATATTGGACAGATTCATGTCCGATGTGACCCATAAAAGACCCATAAATTATCTTTGTGTGTTTCTCCACAAGATTAGGTCAACCTCATGGTGTCACACGTGGCATAATCCTTTCAAATCTGGCAGCGAGCTGGAGTCTGTAGTGCTGCCATGGACATAATCACACTAAAACCAGGCTCTGTTCCGTCTCATTCCCGACTCCGATTCAGGCGGGCACAGAGGAGATGCACAGTCAGTATATGATTTACTCTGATCAGGCTCTGGCTCTATAATCAGCACTGATTACTTCCTTTTACTTCCCAGCTCAACACCCCATGCATCTTAATTGCAATTAGGTGTCTTCTGAAATTAAAGAAGTTGGAGTAGTTGAGCAATGAATGATTACATTGGTAAGTGTACATACACAGAGATTACACACACAAATGCAGTGTAGATTTCCTTTAAGTCACACAACAGAATCATTAGTTTTTTATGCATGCACATCTGTAAGTACAAGCAAGATAGAACATATCTTCATGTTTTGAAAGCAGCACTGGGGACATTCTGTCTTTCGAGACATATTGGAGATATGGAAACTCACAGTTCACCAACGGAAAATGCTTGTTGTGACATCAGAGTGGGTTTAGCCTTTTTCAAACAAGATTTCATTTTTCTACAATATTAAGAGCTGCAGTGAATTTATCATCCATAATAATAATAATGGGAATATATTATTTACATTTAGATCTATGTTTTATTCTCCATGTAACTGTGTGAGCCATTGTTTTCATCCATTTTTTTTTTCAAATATTCAAATAATGATTAATCTAGGAAAAAAATCATGGTACTAATAGATGAAAGTAATAAGATGGAGACTTGGTGTTCACCCTCTTGGTGAAAAGGAAAAGGTTTGACTTACAGGCAGCCAGTGGATCTTCAAATATGAATCTTGAGTGCCTCCTTCAGTTTGACTGATGATCAATTTGACCTAATTAGCAACTTGTAAGGGTAGCTAGGTGACCTGGCCACCTCTGCTTATTAGCCAGGGACGACTCGAGGAGAAACTAACACAGCTGGCTGGATTCTTTTTAAGCTACGATGCACAGTCAACCATATTGATGCTAATGCAAACTGTGGTGCACTGCTGTGTTCCTATCTTCTGATTCAGCTGCATGTTCTAAGTGTTTTTAATTTAGCCTAATTACGAATTGGCAGCTCTTTTTTTTAAAACCACAAAATGAGCTTTTTTCATTTAATGCTAATCAGCCTGTTGGTATTAGTTGCATTTCATTATGACGTACTGACCTTGTTCTTCCCAGGCTATGCTGGCTTCATAACGTTGCTCTCTTAAATTCACAGCTTTTAGACTAGTGCCAAACTGGTCTAAACAACCAATACATTCATGATGTCAACGGTTCAACACAATATTGTTTTCTCCCTGTGTAGCTGTCAGACATACTCACTCCAGGACTCTCACACAGGACACAGACAGACACAAATATTTCCTAGGGTAAAGTGAAGCTGTCAGCGAGATGGGCTTTTCCTCCGGGGCCAGCCTACTTGTCAGGCAGCCACTCTTGCCACCTGAGAGGTTGCTGTGTTGCTTGTCGACCTTCTTGTAGAGGTGATAAGACTTCACTGTCCCTATTCTCATGGCAACAATAACGGCTCAGGTTACCTTTAGTGACAAGCTCGGCCTTGAGATTTTCAGTGTCTGTCTGTATTTTGTCTTATTTGTAGTTCAGGTCAGTGCATTGCAGTCCACTTTTGATTTGGAGGGAGTGTGGGTGTTAAATTTTATGCACAACTACAATTTCGATGCATTCAATTTGTTTAACACCCAGATGCTTCTGTTTTGGGGGACATGAAAGCAATTATACTGTGCACAGAGTACATCTTTGTTGTTGCATTTCTTCTTTGATTGAGGATGTAGCTCTCTGAAGTGGACTAGTCTCCGAGCCAGAGCCACGACTTAACCAGCCTATTTCATGCTTTATTATGGAGCAGCTTAAAAGAGGTGCTTGTCTTTACTGTCTGCCACTTTGTGCCTGAGCTTTTGTCTGCTCCTCGCAGTCTTGTTCCTTTCTTCTGCCTTCCTTGTGATAGAACTGCCTGCTTGATTACTAGAATCTCAAAGATGAACTCCCAATAAGTGCTTCATCAGGACCTTTGATGCCCCTAAACTCTGCAGATGGTTCAGCAGTTTTACTGGCAAAAAACTAACTCTTAAAAAGACAAAACAAACACAGCTGCCTTTTAGTCCATAAAGCAGGATTTCAAAGCAGCAGCACAATTACTTGAGAGTTACGAAATGTTATATAATTGCGCATTGCACTGTATGTAGACCTAGTTGTGGTCAGATGTTTTTTTTTTACAAACACTCATCTTGGCCATGAATATCATGGTAGTTTTGAGCTTTTAGAATAGAACAGAGTATCGGTATTGTATATATAAAGTGTAACATATCTAATGAAATTAAATGCAATCCTCGATCAACAAAGATCAACCGTCACAAAAACTATATAAGGCTATAAACTATATCAAAACTTATAACATTCAATCTAAAATTGCACACACCCTTTATGGCAGAGAGCACATTCGTGTGGATACTGTTATTGCAGCATTTAATGCTTTTACAGCTCTGGGATAAAAACATTTTAATGAATTCTTTGAACTGTTTTTCCAGAGTGGAATGATTGTACTACATATTTATCTTTAAGCAGGGTGCACAAGTTTCCTATTCCATACATGGTCAACATTATACATAGAGTTTCTTATATGTGTACTTCTGAGTCTTTGTGGATTAGAAAAAATTCATATTAAATACAAATTTGTGCACTAAATTCCCTTTTTTTTTTTTTACTCATAATACTGTAAAATTATTCCACCCCGGAAAAAGAAGAGTTCACAGAAATCACTAAAAGCCCAAATTGCCCAAATTGAGTGTATGTACACTTCTGACCACAACTGTATAATAGTAGATTTAGACCCAAATAAACATGCCATTCTGTCCCTTTTTCCTTTGTCTGTACTATTGACTGCTGCAGTCTATGTCTCACTAATCCTTGTTATTAATCCATGTTGAGTCGCTTTGACTCATTCAGGCTAGTAAAGATGATTGCGGATTGGTATGAAAGCACACAGTTTTTTTTGTTTTTCTCTTTTGTTTTTTTGTTTTTTTACTCATGTCTATGCTGATCATTGGAGGATGATTGAGTGTGGTCCTGTTTAAATGTGTACAAGAATGTATTTCTTTTGAGGTGATGAAGGATGAAAGGGCAAATTGAATATTTTAATTTGAACGCCTTTAACTATAACAAAATATTAGTTCCATATTAAATTAGTCCAGTGGGAAAATGAATGACTATTAGTTAATTGTTGAAATATTCAAAAGCAAAGAATCCTTCAGAGACACACTTTTTACATTTTTAATATTGTCTTGGTTGAGCCCTGTGTTTGTGTAATATATGTTTTGATTTCCAGTGAGTCAGAGACATGTTTGCCCTCTAAGAAACAATATATTTTTCCACCATTTTTTGAATCTTCATTAAGTGAATCATTTGACGATTAATCAAAGAAATAACAAGGGGGTTATTCAGTTGTGTAATAATAAATTATAATTGCTACCTTGAGCCTTACTTTCTACCATGTCATTAATTCATCTAGTAAAAAACAAGCAGCTTCTAAAATATGACTTTCCCCCCCCCCTCCTCATGCAATCTGGTTTAGTCATTTTTGATTCAACATCTTGTGCTTTTAGATTGATTGTTCTACAACAAATGGCAATTTGACAATAATTTATGGTATCTTATGGTATTCCAGTGGTTCATTAATTTCTAAGAAAATATTTAGAACATTGATCATCTAAATTGGTTGTTGCAGACACAACCAATTTGCAGACGTTGTGTCTCAATGTAGTTCGTCAGTATTTCTTAATGTCTGTTTATTTCTTATTGTATGAGTCCTACATATGCACGCAGACACATTATGTGCAGATGCGTAGAACTGAAAAAACATTTACCCAAACCAGTCTTTATTATGAAGATGCCTGGGCTCAGATAAGCAGTGAGAAAACATGACAAAAAAGCAAAAACAAAACAAAAAACTGCCTGAAAAGTCCCGCAGAAAACTATGCATGTGACAGACAGAGGCAGAAAATGTACAATAATATAGAGAGACCAATTAAGATAGGAAAAAAGAGCTATATGAATACCTGCATAGAGTATAGAAAAGTCAGGGGTTGAATTAGTCAGGAGGAACGGCAGCATATGTCCTCGAGATGAAAAACTAACTGAAAGTGAAGTCGTTCATCATCTGTAACCTTGCCAAGACACGGGACAGGCTCTGATGGGAATAATCTGATGTGAACCGAATGAGACAACACAACATGCTTACAGGGGTGGCTTATAAACACTTTTCCAGTCCCCAAGCAGCGCAATCAAAGCTATGGAAAAACCTTGTTTCTGTGTGCAAGTATAGCCAGAGATAAATACAGGGCTCATGTAGCATAAAAGGATTTCTACAGATTTACAAGGCTCTGGCGAATTGAGGTATTGATCCCTTTCTTCCATCTGAGACAGTCAAGGGAGAGAGGATACTTCTGCAAATCTTAGAATGGTTTATTTGAATTGTTCTCGTTTCCAGAGTGACTTACTGTAACTGCAGGGTAAGACACTAGAATTATTGAAGGGGCAGAAGCAGAGGATAAAGTGAACAATGTAAGGAACTGTTCAGTTTTTAGTACCATAAAACTAAGATGCTGTCCAAAATCACATAGAAGTTATTTTAAAGAAACTTATCACAAATGTTTACCAGTAAATCTGAGACTTATCTTTGCAAACTGCTTTCTATGCAAGAAAAGAAAGGTGGTGGGTTTAGCATCGCTACTTACATGTTAGCAGTATGTAAATGAAATCAGTCACAGACAAAATGTAACAAGCATTTTGAATGAGCATCACTAATGACAGCATCATCATCACCACCACCACCAACAAGAACAGCAGCAACAACAAGAGCAAAATAATAAATAGAACCATTGCTCATGCTCGGAGAGCTGCAGGTCATGGGCTGCAGCTTTGCCTAATAGAAGCACTACATTAACTGATAGCGAGTTTTGACAGATCCAATTAGAATGAGTTCCACACCTCTGCCCTGCCCTCAAAGTAACCCTGACACAAGCAGCTATATGGCAGCGTGGCATCCACGGGGCTACAGCCTGGCCACAGCCTCACAGGTCTCTAATATTCCTTATGGTTAACACAGGAAACTACTTAGGAAGAATCCATATGATTAGCAACATCATAAAAGCATTGATTGTTTTGGTTTTTCTTGGATTTGACTATCACAGTAATAACACACTATCTCCAGAGCATGAATGAATGTAGTACCATGTGTTTTCTAGTATTGGAAAATAAATTTTCCGTGCTGAATGCTTTTCATGCTGCCACCACACCCCCATTTCCCCACATCCCTCAAAATGTCTATTCCTGTCTTTGGTAAAGCCGCTTTTCTCTCTTCTGTCCACAAATGTCCAAATGATAGGTTTTGTGTCTAAGGAGAAGAGGGAGTCATGCTTCACAAGATGGAGCACAGCAAAACATCTGATTCCTGCCAAGGATTGGAAACAAAGCAGGCTCATTTTTGCAAAGTCTATTCTTTTGTCCTCATCTAAGGCCTGCTTTCTTTGTGTACCCTTCACTCTGCCTTCAGCCGCTGTCCTCCCTCTCATTTATTTCAGTGAAACAACGCACTTGTCAATCTTTTCTCTTTCAATAGCTAATGGTCTAGCTATCCTTCTCTGCCCAACAGTCAAGCCAATTAATTCGATCAAGCTGTTGAAAGTCATTTTCAGTCACGGCGGGAAGGGGGGCACTGCCAGACTGACAGTGCTGACTCAATATATCCATTGTTACGAGAAGAGCAATACTGAGTAAACCGAGGTAAATTTGCCTGAATGGATCCTGAAGTCATTTTATATATGTACTCTTCAATTATGTTTTTTTGTGCATCATTTCACATTTCACATTTATTTCCAGCCGTACAATACAATAGAATACAATGCAATACAATGTGCATGTGTACTTTTGCACTCACATCCGGAGTATAACATGTGGTTAGGCTGTGGCATGAATCATTATGTCTTGTCAGAGGGAATACATATGAGACCATGAGAAACGATACTTTCAGCCTGCATGGCCGTGACATTGATGTGAGGGCATGTTGTCTGTTTTCACATATCATACCTCACCTCTATTCCTTATATTGTTTTGTTTTTTTTAAAATAGAAATAGATCGTGGCCTCTGGAAATGATTTCCACTCTTCAGCTGTCTAAACAGTTTTTATTTGACTTTCTTAAAAAGAAGCCTCAGAGAAAAATGGAACCTTGGTTGCAAGTGGATTGAAAGATGATGAGTTGTTCAAATGCTATTGAATAGGACTTGTGAGTGAATTTTTTTTTCTTTTTTGCTGATGTGAGCTATAAAACCCGTCATGCAGGCCTTTGATGTAGCTCTCCATTGTCTTGCAGAGCTGCAGGAAATTGAAAACGAAGATCAGGAGAGTGTTAGTGAAGGGGAGAAGAGGAGGAGGACGGGACTGACGTGCAGCCCGTCAGGGTTTTCTGGGACACAGCACACGGAAATGAACTAGCCTTGCATGACCCTACTCTCAAAGTGTGAGGATGTGCGGGGCAGAAAAGCAAGAACATTTGTTTTAGAGAACACAAGAGATCAAATAAGTGATTATATTTATTCAGTAAAACACTCAGGGCACAAATCCAGTTTAATATTTCTGCAACATCCTCTCCATCCCACGCATCCTCTCACTAGTGCATCCAAAGCTCTATTTTAATTCAGGGAAAACACTAAACCTTTGAGAACTACTGCACTTGCTCAGCCTTAAAAGAGCATTTGTCCCTTGAGTGTTAAGAGTAAAATTTTAATGGAACCAAGATTTGATTTGCAACTTTTTGTGGCTTGGAGGAGAGAGAGGGGTTTCTTTTCACTGCCTGTCATTTTCTTCACTGTAAGTGCTTTCTCCATGTCTGTCAACGAAAAGTGCTGATAAATTATAATGAAGGTATGAAGGCTGTTCAGGTTGGGAAGTACAAAGTGATTTAAGGCAAGGTTTAAAAGTCCATTTCCTTTCTTTTGTGAATTCTGGAAAGTTATATTAGCATGTTCTTTCAACACTGGTTTGTGATTATATTAGACTATTTCATCCCATTTTAAAGACTTCATTAGTAAAGTTTGTCAATAGAATTTGTCATGTAAAGTGCCATTGAAGAGGGGATTCAAATACATGAACAATGAAAATGGGCAAAAACAAAACAGCAGTTCAAACTTGAGTGGAAGAAGCATGAGGCAGATATTCAATGGATAAACATGCAATCTAAGCAAAACACAGGGAAACACAAGATTGTATTCACACATGCACACACTGTAGGCTGACTACAAACAAGATAAAGGTGGAAACCAGGCACAGGTGGAAACGGTCAAACACAGGTAATACAAATGAGGGTGCAAGGCTAAGAAACAAATTCAGGAAGTAGTAACAAGACAGGTGATGAAAAACCACAAGAAAGAAACATGAAAAAAAATAAAAACACAAAAAACTAACACTAAACCTGATGACACAGATAGAAAGATGTGAAAGACAAAGTGGCACTGCCAAGCTAAGAGAATACCAGGACCATGGAAGCCTTTGACTGTGTGGCCGTTTGTTTGTTTCAGATTGGGGGAAATGCTTACAGAAGACAATGGAAAGACTCTGTTATATCAAAATGTCTGGCAATAAAGGAAGACCGTTATTTTTCCCCCCTCACTGTTCTACTCAGGTATTGGAGAAGGAGGTGGGAAGTGAGATGTGGAACGTGGAACGTGGCAGGTCAGACCTGGGAAAGTGGGTTTGCTCTGGCGGGAAATGGCTATTTACGTAGCTGAAAATGGAGTGGGCCTTTCTGACATTTTCATAGCCCTGCAGGCATGAGTAACCTTCAGTGCAAAACAGAACGATTAGAGAAAAGGGAGGGGGAGATGGAAAGGGAGACGCAGAGTGTGAGGTGGGGCAGAAATCAGGGGAACTGATTGCATGGGAGAGTTAAAAAATGATTGGAAACTGAGTTTGGTAGAACGGTGCAGGCAAGGGAAATAAACATGGACAGAAAGCATTTGGAGGTCATGGAAAAGTGTGAAAGGAGAGCACAAATATTGACAAGTAGAAAATAAAGAGGATGCTGGAGCGTAATACAACACAAGGTTAACAAAATGCATCAGTGGAATGTTGTATAGACTTTATTCTTGTAGACGGGTTGTAACAGCTTTACACCCTGTTGTACCATTTAAACATCACTGTCAGATAAATCCCATCATGCCTCTGCTGATGTCATATGACAGCATTTTTGTTTTACATCAAGCATAAAGCACCACATTTACTAAGAAGAGCAAATTAGCACTGTGCACAAGTGCAGCACAAATGAATGGGTCAGAAACAAGCAGATCTAATCTACTAACAAAAATAATGCCCTAGAAATGTAGATTTGATTTCTCTCTGGGCACAGCATGGCAGTTCTAATAACTGGCAGCCCGGCTTAAGGAGAATTGATGTGCTGTGATATCAAAGCAAACTCTTCTGTCAGAAATCGATGGTGACTGTAAGATACCTCGGAGGTTGAGGAAGCCATTCTCTGGATGAACCTGAAATCTGACCTGCAGAATGTGTAAAAGAACACAAAATAATGTTTGCCATCAGATCCTGACTGAATGTCACTGACTTTACTAACCGCAGCTATCAAAACCATATCAGAGGAAAAAATTGTTTTTTTTTAGTATTAAATAATTATTTTTCAGTAAATGGCCTACGACAAACCTTGGTAAATGTATTTGCATGATTTATTTAAATGCTCTTCTTCCCAAATTTTGCACTCTGAGAGAGAACCTTCTACAAATAAATATGCAGTACTGCAAAGCTAATTGTGCTAACATTACATTTCAATCATTTCAATGCCTTGGTTTAATAAATGGCAGCAAATATATTTTTAATGCAAAAAGAAGGTTTTTTAGCCTACTGGTAAGTCTATCCCAAAGTCTTTGTATCTCTGCTATTGTCTGAGCGAACGTCTAAATGCAACTATGTGCAATCATGGGTGCAGTCTACTATGCATATTTCATTGTGACAAACTCAAAAAGAAAATCTATCATGCTGACTAGACAAGCAGTTAGGAACATGGATGGATGGAAGAGTAGGTCATATTAAAAGGTTTCTTTTTCTCTTCATCTAGAGCTCTTACAGTGCACTTTCCTCAAACAGCAACATCAGATGATCTGGCAAGGTGCTCGCCTGCTATTGAGAGTATCTTGGTCGACCGTGTGGTAGAGCTGGGAGGAGCTTTGACCTGTTCATGGCTTAGCTTAAGTAGGGTTGTCTATGGGTTGGTCTAATGTACTTAAACTAAATTTAAAACTGAAATGTTGACCTTATGATGGTATTAGATTCATCTTTGGACCTTTGCGAATGTTCAAACCAAATTGCATGGCATTCTATCCAACACCTTTAATTAGACTTTTAGGTGCTAGGGGAAATGTCATTTGACAATCACTGTGATTTAGATGAATCTAACCTGAACAAAAATCTAACAAGAAATAAAAATCAGAAAAACACCAGGGGTTCTTGCCTATCCGCCACACTACTGCAAAGACGGTCGCATTTCTGTTTATATCTGCAGTATGGGTTGGACGTGCATGACTGTGGGAAAGGAAAAACAAGCCCACACCAATACAGAGATATAAAAAAGGGAGTTAAACCATATACCAAATGAAACAAGGCCTCGAGAAACATTTTTAGAAGGTTCAGGAGAAACTGGGGGAGAAAATAATTTCCATGTGGCTGTGTAGCCAAATGAGGACTGATTATATCAGTAGGTGCTCCTGATAGACCCTGATTATGAGCAACCTCATTTCCTACAAATGACTCCATTGCAGAGAAGCGCGGAGTGCTAGAATATATTATTTTTCTTTAATGCACTGTCTTTCTTTCAGAGAATAACAATGTCACCATAATGAGAAATTTGCCAATGACACAAATGCACTCAGCTTATCTATGCATTTTCTTTTCTATAAAGCTGTCACACTGTAATTAAGTGACGGTGCAGGTTCATGAGCTATGACTGTTTCATTACTTTTGAATAGACACAATGTCATAATATGGATGAGAATCCATATCGGGGCAGAATCAATACATCCACTATTACTCGAATCTTTATCAGTTTTATTATAACACTAGCTGCATATTTATCATTCAATATGCTCCAAAGGTTATATAGAAATTAGAAATATTTTAGCATGATGATAAAATAGTCATTCCTTTGCTTCTTTTTTTAGAAAGCACGTCTGGTTTATTCAAGGCTCTAGCCACTTGTTTAAAATGGTAAAAATAAACACCATTAAGTAGTAACTTTCTCAATTTTGTCCCCCGCAATGTCTCTTAGAAGAAGAGTTGTGAAGATGGTTCCTGTATGTCATTCAGACAATTAAGCCTGCTGAGAATAGCTAGGCAGTCATCTATGATACAAGTTCAAGTATTAAAATAAATAAATAAAAACTTTGGTTTCTCTATGGTTAAGTCATTTTCTAGGTTTTAATGCTGGGGTCATTGCCTAGATCCTGACCAGAGATTCTTTGGGGCATTTAAATTATTATTCTGAGCAGACTTTGCACAAAAAAATTAAAATAAATAATACTAAATAAATAAAATAAATCAGGATGGACATAGACATATTCTCACATACAGTATACACGTGTTGGGCAAATGTTTTGGTATACTGACAGTGGATCAACCCTGTGACAGACTGCGCTGTCTAAAAAGCATGAGGATAAGCATTCCAACTTATTAATATGTATAGCTCTTGTGTCTGCATGCTCCCAGTGGAATTAAAAATGTGATAGCGCGTAATGGTCGAGAGCCAGGAGGTTCTTTTCCTCACTGGGAAAAATGCCATGAAAGTCACCAGCAGCTCTCAGAGGTTAATTGTTGCACTATAAATCACAGAAGACAGTTTGGCTTTGTGTGCTGTCGCTGCATTTGTGGGTTATGACAAAGGACTGCTGCACCAGGTTGAGTTTGTCATTTAATACCAATATTAGTATACCTTTGATTTGTCCCATGTCAGGGGACTCATTAATGAAAGTGTTTGTAGATTTATACTTGAACTTATACTTAAGATCTTTCCCAATGATGCTTGTGTTCAATTCATAAAAGGTGCTAAAAAAACAAAACCAGTAGGGAAATCACTTTGAAAAATATGATTTTCACATCAGTCTCACATTGTATAAATAACTATGTAGTTTTCTCTTTTCTTATACTTGGGTACAAACTTCATTTTCAGTTTCACAAAAGATACCCTCAGGTTAATAAAACATAAAAAAGGCACATTTAAAAAAAAAAATGTTTGAATCATTTGAATCACAAAGAGATCCTGGTGTTTAAATGTTACCAATTTACTATGTCTGTATTCTAATTAATCTCAAAAGACTTAATGACGGACTCTTTGTGTTAGCCCTCTGATGGACCTGCAGCCTGTGTGGGGTGTACCCTTTCTCTCAGCCAGTGTCAGCTGGGAAAGACTTCAACCCTTCACAAACCCAGTTCACCTTCCAAAACTTTAAACAGTTCAAGAAAACAGCTTATTACAAATTAATTTTGACATTTCAAGATTCTTTTTATATCCTGAAAATACCTTAATTAAGACAAACCATATTCATAAGAAGAAAAGGAAGAACTGAAACCGCTGGTAAGCAATAACACTTATTGCCCTGCAATTATTCCCAAAAGGTGGCATGTTTCCTCAAGTGTCGGCAAAGTAAGCTGTTCTTTGATAAAGTTTTACCAAGAAATGTCCATTTCAAGTCCTGTTTTTCTAAAACACCTTGTGATGTAGCTTTAATTTGGAAAATTATCAGCTGAAGATAGCCTTGTGTTAGCAGGCCGCCTGTGCAGATGGTTCCTGAGAGCTAAAGTTGTGTTGGCAGTAAAATGTCCTGTACACAATTTGCACTTTACTGTTGTGCTCTTGTACTTTTATGCAACAAAATTAAAAGTAATGTTCATATCAGTTGATTGTAGCTGCTAGTGTGCAGGAATAAATAAACATGTTTGTGTAATGTTTTTATTTTTTTTAATTTTTTCTCAGTGCAGATAACTGAAGAAGCTTTGTAATGACATAATTGCAGCTATAATGTAATTACTGAATTTAGTGCGCATTACATTACTGAGTTATTGCATGATTACAATAACCCAACACTGTATCTGTCAATAATATTTTCCATTTTTATTATTTTGCTCTTCTCCCTCTGTTTCTTGCGCAGTGGTTTTTCATTTTAGTAACTGTCACTCACATATGAATCTTTCCCACTGCAGGCATCTAGAAAATTGATTGATCGTAGATGGACAACCAAAAACTGACTGACTGTCAGACACTTCACTGTCTGAAGTATAGATTAAGCAATTTCTCTTCCAGGAATTCGATAAACGTCTGAGGTAACTGTAACACTTTTTTATTGTTTTACCGGCAGTCTTTCATTCTTTCTTCAGACTTGTTCTTACCTTTTCTTTTCCCCATTTGTGCCTTAATGGATAGCCAGCATAATTAGCTTCATCTCACTGGACCCTTTTAATTAAAACCAGTGTCAAGGACAAGCAACCATGAGCGGGGCAGTGGCCAGCCCCTACTGAATGAAAGTAAACTATTACTCATATTGTGGTTGTTTATGAGATTTTAAGTGCTCATACATTTAATGCATACAGAGAAACACCTAATGTGCAGCTTATATCTCAACGAGCTCAGTATGGGTACATTGCAGCAGTCGGGTATACAGCAGTTACATTAAACTGGCACTTTATACAAAACATAAGAACAAAACAAAACACCTTACTGTAGAGTTTGCAAGTAAGTGGGAAAAAAAATAAGGACATTTCTTTCACTCTTGAAATGGAAAGACAACACACCATCTTTTCACACATACAACAACAACAAAAACAACTTCTTTTACTTTTGTCAGAGGGAGACATGTCAAGGATGGTGGGCACAAATAAGTGTGAAAAGGAAATGTTGAATCTAATTGAAGCCATTTAAGAGTCAGCCCTGTTTTAACCTAACATTTCTTCATCCCACTTTATTTCTTCTTCTTTATACATGCCACTTTGGCTACACTCTGCTAAAGTTAATCAACTGCCTGAAGGGACATCATTTTTTCCCCTGCCTACCTTTTTGTTTCATTTGCTTGCTCCTGCACTCGCTCTTGCATTTGTTCCATTTCTTCCATTTTAAGATGGGTTTTAAAGTTCACGTTGAATGGACACAGCTTGCCACTTTGGTTGCTGTGGAAACCAGGTTGACGCATGGACAGATTGTTGAGAACAGTGTGAGTGGGTGTTTGAGAGGCTATAGAGGCCTGTCAAGATTTATGGATTGTAGGCTACTGCAGAATTGGACTGACCTTGTAGCAATTATCCACAGATGAGTATACAGTATCTTTGTGTTCATATATATAAAACATGATGATGCTTTGTCCACTGGCGTGGAGACAGTGTCTACTGTAGAGTAGCTTCTCCACCCTAAAAAAACTGACGCCAAAGCCAAATGATAGCTAGTTTTCAAGGGCATGATATCATGGTGTTAGGTTTTTAGGTATATTTGTTGAGTTTTGGTTCCTGTTATTTCATTGATCTCCTTCTCTCATGTTTTTTGATGTCCACATTTGTGACTCCTGTGCTTCCTTTATTTTGACTGCAACTGCTTTATTTATGTGCACTTTGTGTCTCCATGATATTCACTTCCTGTGTTGTTTCAAACAAACTAACTTTAACCATTTAAAGTATATGAATATGAATGAATGGATATTAATTTGCATAAATGAGTTTGAATTTGTATCATATTTGCTACATCTACCAATATTTTTGCTATTTATTGCTTTAAAACATATTGAACAATTTATTTAGGTTTATTGGAGGATTCACACTAATGATGATCATGTAGAAGTCTAAAAAACTGTATTGTAAACTTTATTTATCAAATTTGATACACTAGGTGTTATGGGGGTAAGTGGAAGTAGGTTATAGAGCCCTCCAGCAGTGAGTTTGCACCCCTGCAGGCTTACTACATGTTCAGCACCTATTTTGTGTCAGATATGGAGCAAACTCCAGGCCCTCACAGATTTGAGCTCTGTGTGAATATATCAGGACTGTCAACAATAAACAAAATGAAACTGGCATATCTTGAATCGTGTATTGCAACTGATTTGTTATTTGTATTATTGCAATTTCTAATAATGAACAAGAAAAATTCAAAAATCATAATGAGAGCATTTGGGAAACGCTGTAATTGCCTGAATTAATTGCAAATGACAAGGCACACTTTTCAGTAAGTAATGGGCACGATTTTAATGCATCCTTCTGTATACATCACTGCTAATTGGAAGTTCTCTCCAAGAGAAAGGTGAGGGCATCCCAAAGCTTGTCGCTGTATTTCTACCCTCCCCATTAATTCACTCAGCAGCCGCAAGTGTGATTCCACATAGAGTCGCATTCATCACAGAGTGGGGGGTGGGGGG
>VUQG01015486.1:17458-50887 GCA_015106755.1 Etia nguti
CAGCAACCTTTTTATTTACCTGCTTTTTGTTTGTTTTCCCCAGTCTGTAAGTTCATTAAATGTGTTTTTTGCTAAGTGTTTCTGAGACTCAGTTTGGGTCCTCTGTGGAACTACATGTAATCTCCAATATCAAAATACACTAAGACTTCACAATGGCACTACTTCAGCGGTTCTAAGAAACACTGATGAGACAAAAGTTGTTCAACATGGACTGTTGTCCTTTTGTTGGTTTCATATTCAGTGTACTTATTAAATCAGATATACTTTTTAAGTGATATGAATTTATATTGCAACATGGGAAGTTAAATGAACATATTTAGTTTTTTCTCAGAATTAGATGACATTGATGCTTTTCCCCTTGTTTTAGCATGATGAATACAGAGAGGAGCACGTATTGGAAATGAGGGAATCAGCCCAGTCCAAATGTATGGCCCAGTGGTTAGCACTGCTGCCTCACAGCCAGAAGGCCCTGAGTTTAAATCCACCATCCATCCGGGGTTTTTCCATGTGGAGTTTGTGTGGGTTCTCTTTGGGTACTCTGGCTTCCTCCCACAGTTCAAAGACATGCAGTTAGCGCGGTTCGGTTAAGTGGTGATTCTAAATTGCCCCTAGGTGTGAGTGCGATTGGTTGTCTGTCTCAGTCTGGTAACCTGTTAAGAATGTACCCCTCTTTTTGCTCCACGGCAGCTGGATAGGCTCCAGCATCCCAAGACCCTGAATTGGGTAAGCAGAAGAGAACACATGGACAGCTGGATATGCTACAATATTAAAACTAACACCCTAATACCACCTAGCTGAACACTGCACAGAGCATCACACCACCTTTGCTGACTTTTCTTCTTACCATAGTTCATATTCTTGAAATAAACTGCAATTCCTTATACCAAACCACATTCAGTGGCCCATTGTAGCTGTTCATGGGGTGAGGCAGGAGGCCGCAGTGTATTTGTCTTCTGACATCTTTCAATCGCTGTCAGCCTTAAGGCTCTGGGCAGTTTGTGCTACAGTAGCTTTTTTGTGTATCAGACCACATGGTCCTCTGCTCCTCTATCCTCCATCTGTATTAGTAAGTTTAGTCACCACTGACTTTTCTCAGTCCACCACTTTTTCTACTTTAAACTGCTTTTGGTAGTTACTAACAACTGCATACTGGAAAAACCCCATAAGCTCTCGTCATTGCTACTAGGCCTTCAATAAGGGCAAGTAGAGATGATGAGAGGTTATGGTGCATGGGGATCTCTTATGGGGATCTGAGAGATCCAAGTCATGGATCTCTCAGATCCTTTGGCTTGGCCCAGTTTTCCTGCTTACAACAGCTTTGATAGCAGACTTTCTGCCTAACATGCCGTATCATCTGGGAACCACCGTAAGAAATAACCAGATTTATTCACTTGTTTCAGTGGTTCTAATGTTTGACCGTCTTGTAATTTTTGTGTGTTCATACTAAACAAGAAAAAATAAAAAAAGGGGAAAAAACCCAGTGGGGATGATAATTCAAACAGTCCAGACTAAGTGTGTCCATTGATTGCTTAGTAACTGCTTTTGGCCTCTTGTATAAAATTTAATTCCTGTTCTTTATTCATTGATTTATTTGAATAATTGAATTTGCATAAATTAAACAAGATAATATTTTAAATATATTGCTAAATCCATTTAAACTATGCCTCTCTGCTGCTCCTTCTTTTGCTGCATGCCAAGCAAATGTCTGTGACTTAGTAGAAGACTGATTTTTTTTTAGTCAAACACACCTATGTCATTGCTTCTTGCATAGTTTTTCTTCAAACCAGAGGGCCCTGTCCTATGAAGACCACTGGACAAAGGTCACAGTGTTTACCCGTGTCTTTAAAAAACACTGTAATCATCATCGCTGTCAGCACTGAAAGGGCAAGTTGCACCATTAGTGAAGCCTGGGACCTTATGTGAGGCAGGTGCACACTGATTTAATGGGGTTAAGAGTTTGGACGGGGACCTTGTCAGATACTTTTTAGGTTCATGAATTTGGCTAACATCCTGTCGTTTAGACACTACTACCAACTCTGTGTGCAGGCATACAAGCGTAGCACTGTACCTTTGCAGGTGGGGTGTTCTGTGGGTAAGTTTCATTCCCCAGAAGCTTAGCACCACTGTACAAATGACAAAAATCTGCACTGGCAGACTAAACACTGATGGCATCTTAGTCAGCGGCAGTAATGACTGTTGTCAGTGTGGGGAGGTGGTGTTGTGTTTCATTCTCTGTGGTCCTCGTGTTCTTGACTGTAGGTTATTTTTATGGTCACTGCTTGTGCCAGAACATTTGCATGAAGAAGGACATATCTAATGCTCATAAACAGGAGAGCCAAGAGTATCCATCACCTCCTTGGTGACAACCTGCTCATTGCATTTTTATCAGTTGGAGTCATGCTACTGTAAAGAGGCCCTGCTCAGTATAATCAGGCCAATTGCTTTTCTGTTAGTCGAGTCAGATTGTAATCAGTATGTGAGCCAATAGAGAAATAGAATTAAATAGAACAAATGAACTACATAAATACCTAAAACTGGATTTTTAAGGCATATCCTGAGCAAACTTGGCATTCTGAAATGTTTTTCTTGGACAATGAGAACAAGGCTGGCATTGTGGGATGTTTATTGTTCCTGCTGTAACTATTTTTGGAGTCTGGGAAACCTTCAAATATCCTAACATAAACGCGTCATCATAACATGCCTGCTGTGACAAATTTGACCAGCAATATTTTAAAGAAAACCATCGTGCTGCTGTAAGTCAAATGTCATGCTACCAATAAATAAGCTACCTGTTTGGTGCAACCACATAAATGTCAATTAAGGAATCTTAATATTGCATTTGATGTAAGTCTGTTAGGAAAAACAAGAGGTATGGGAGAGTCTACGAAGAAAAAAAAATATACATGCGAGTCTTATTTGGGAAAAAAAAGAACGGGAGTGTCGTGAAATAAATTTTTATGTAAAGAAATGGTACTGATCCTGTTATTTGGTGTCTCACGAACAAAGAAGAGTTTGCATGGACGCGTTGATGAGTTCCTGGGGTAAAAAAGCGGGTCAGTGTAGGAACTGTCAAGACACCCATAAAAAGAGCAAAGTCATCTGGTCATGTGTTTCAAAATAAGACAAAGTTGTTTGTCATTCTTTTAGATCTTAAGTAAAGAGGGTTTTTCTCATAATGCTGTTTAAACTGAGGCCGAAAGTAAAATGAAAATGTTTTTTTTTTCGCATCTGTAAGGAAATTTCCAACTCACGACCCTGGCAGGCTATCACGACTCTTTAGCGCTACTGGTATGCCATTACTGTGAAAAGCCACTTCCTTCCAAAGCTTGTCTCACTGTGTTAAACTTTACAAAACCGCTGCACTGGACAGGTTTGCTTTTTTGCCTTGGCTGCCAGTCTCAAGCCATCTGTTTCTGCCGTTGCCGGGCACTGACGAGCACCGGGAAACTCGGAAACGGAACGGGACCGGTAAGGCAAAGCGACTTCGTTTCTGAGTGTAGACATGTGAAGAATACTGCCGGGTGCAAAAAGTTTTCACGGGACTGAACTGACTTAATGATGCGGGATTTTCAGGTGCGTGGATGTGCCGGTTTCAAACAGAATGGAGTAAATGGCTCCTGTGGTGTTTATAAAGTTTTATTTTCTCAGTCGCTGGAGGATTACGGGAGCTTAGGGTTTGGGGAAAGTGTGATTTTTTGAGGTTATGCGTAATTGCGCATCAGGAGCAGACGAATAATCCTCTTTCTTATCACTTGTTTTGCATGGAAAATGCATTTAACTGATTTGTTCTCAAAAATTATATTAGAAAACTAATCTCCCGAATAGGCTAAATAAAATGAAAAAAAAAAAAAAAAAAACCCACCAAAATGCGCCTGTTAACGAAGTGAGATAAGCCCACTATGAGTAATAGCTAGTAGTTATAACTGTGTAAGATACCAAAGTGGAGACATAATTTAAAAACCCTAACGAAAGAAAAGGTATCTAAAAGGTATATGTAAGATTCATTTGTTGGTATACATTCAACTGTGGGTCATGCACCCCTCACCCCTTTATATGACTTAACATGATGCCCTTTGCCACTGAAAACATAAAGTTATTCTAGTGCACTTTTGCCTTCACGTTACATACAGAGTAAAATGGCTTTACGCACTGAAAACTTTCTAATACTTGCTAATTAATTTAAATTTGCAGTCAAATAAGACTTATCGCCCTTGATAGTGTTGAGGAGATTCCTTTAATTTTAGCTTTCCTATTGCTATGTAACCGGTGTAGAATGCACATATTACATCGTACTAGACTCTCCTGACTTTGCATGCAATCTCTTGTGACACATGGGACCTATTTTTAAGATTCAATTAACCGCAATTCTGTCACATATGGTCTAGTGGGAGCAGTATTACAGACGTTTGCTCATGGAGGAATTCTGGACTTTCAGATATTTCTTTTTTATTAGTGCTTTTATGAACTATCAGACACAGGGGTACTATGGGAGGAGGGCATGTTTGTTGGCATATTGTTGGAATCATCTCCAGCTTCCTTTAGCAAGTGGTTTCTGACTCTCCTTTCGCACTTATGATGGATTTTCAGCTAAATGCATCTTTTGTTGTATTCTTACTGCCCAGTAGTTGTTGCAATGAATAAATAAAGTGAAATATCACAAGGCCAATTTTGGAGTACTTCACAAAGTACAGCGGATCTATACAGAGTTTATTTATGGTGAGAACCTCTGAGAGAAGGCTTCTCCTGCTGAATTACTCTGATGATGAATGTTGTAATTTGTCTTGCTACCTTTTTTTCTTCTGCAAGAGAAGGTTTGACATTGTACAGCTTGTGCCAAGACTAGACAACAACAGGAGATAGTGTGTAATGATACATTTGCCATGAGGCCATGAGCCATTTATTACAGTACAGGGTTTCAGCAATACAGTGCAGTAATAGCAGTCTTTGTGGGCATGTGTGCAAAGTGCAAGTTCCATTTGGAAAAGGCATCGCCAGTAGTTGGCTGTTACCTAAATTATACTGTTAGGTCAAGCTACATTTTTATGATGAAGAGACACATTAGAAAGAAAAAAGAAAAAAAAATCTCACTTTGTTTGATTTCCAAATAACAGGATAGCAGTCCGAACAAATACTTTTTCCATTTCTTCGGGGTAAAGTTCTGGAGTCTCTCTCTTTTACCTTATATGTGCACACCATGAAGTTGGATAAAAACTGACATGTTAGACACAGTATGTATATTACTGTTTTTATGCGGATGTTTAAGTGCCCTAATAGTAAGTGCAAAACACCACTACTCAAGCCTAACTGTCTTACACTCATGTTTAGCAAGCAGTGAAGGACAGTAACATTTACTATTAACAAACAGAAATCTAGACACATGATTGTAGCTTTAATTACAGGCAAACTGAAGTCAAACTAAAGCCCTTTTCGAAACTACCATGTTTCCAAAACTTTTCATTTCTGTGTCATTTCTGAATGCAGTCATGAATTGCATTACTTGACAGGGATTTTTTGTGTTTCTGAGCATGCAGTGATGTCTGCTACAGAGTTATGTTTTATCTGTAGTACACTGGCTGAGGTCACAGCTAATTAGTATCGGTTTTTAGTGTTGACCATTGTGTACATTTTTCTGGATTCTCTGTATATTTCTTGTTATGAAGATGTTGAAATTCCCACGTCCTTTGCCATTTTTACATTGAGAAGATACATTCTTTGAATTGCTGAGCAATTTGCTCACAAAGTTGTAAACCCCTGTTTACTTATGAAGACTCAGCCTTATTGCGGTGCTCTTTTTCTACACAGTTTGTTACGTATTAATCCAATTAGCCTTGTAGCCCATCGGGTGTTTTGTTTTATCATTATGCAACTTTCCAAGTTTTCCTGTTCCCTCAGTTTTGAAGTATGTTTATGAAACTTAATTCCAAAGCACATTAAAAACACAAAGTTGATATTTAATATGAGTCCTTTTGTTATTTACATTTTACTTAATGTTGCCATGTGCAATTGTTGACTTGCTTCCTTGATCTATAGAAAGGGAACTTTGTAAGGAAGGCGATAGGGAGGAGATAGCTTAGTAGGTAGAGGATTTGCCCTATGATCAGAAGGGCAGGGGTTCAAGGCCACCTTGAGGTACCCCTGAGCAAGTCCCTGAGTGAGTGAATGGGTTAAATGCAGAGAGTAATTAGTAAAGTTTGCCTCATACTGCTTTAAAACCACTTTAAAAATTGTTGATCTAAATTCTAATGTAAATTTGCACATGCTCACCTTGCAGAACCGCCTTAATTCTTTGTTGAATAGATTCAGCAAGGTGCTGCAATCATTCCTCAGAGATTTTGAATCACATTGATATGATAGCATCATGCAGTTGCTGAAGATTTGTTGTCTGCACATCCATGATGTGAATCTTCCATTTCACCACATCCCAAAGATGCTCTGTTGAATTGAGCACTGTCATGTTCAAGAAACCAGCCTGAGATAATCTGAGTTTGGGAGCATAGTGCGTTATCCTGCTGGACACAGCCACCAGAGGATGAATACTCTGTGGTCATAAAGGGATGGACATTGTCTGCGACAACATGCACGTAGACATTTTCAGGTGGGATTTAACCGATGCTCAGGCCCGAAGTGTCCCACCAAAATATCCCTCACGCCATTACACCACTACCGCTACCCTGAGCCATTGATGCAAGAAAGGATGGATCTATGCTTTCATGTTGTTTACAGCAAATTCTGCCCTACCATCCAAATGCTGAGGCAGAAATCAACATTTTTTAGATTAGGCTACATTTTTCCAATCCTCTATTTGACGAGCCTGTGCAATTTGCAGCCTCAGCTTCCTGTCCTTAGTTGATAGAAGAAAGATGAAACCTGGTGTGCTCCTCTGTTGCTGTAGCCCATCTACTTCAAGATTTGTTGTGTTGTTTGTTCAGAGTTGCTCCTCTGTATATTTTGCTTGTAACGAGTGGTTTGCGTTACTGTTACCTTCCTATCAGCTCAAAGTATTCTGTTTTCTCTGTAAACATTAGATATGGTTGTGTGGGAAAATCCCAATAGATCGACAGTCTGTTCTTCAACAAGAATGTCACATTCAAAGTTACTTAAATAACATTTTTTCCCATTTGTGATGCTTGGGTTGAACTTCAGCAGGTCATCTTGCATATATGCCTGAATGCATTTAGTTTCTGCCATGTGATTATATTAATTAGATCAGACTGATTAGATATTTGCATTAATACGTTGTTGAACAGGTGTACCTAACAAAGTGGACGGTGAGTGTATTGAGCTTGAGAATAACAAGAAAAAGTTATTATTCAAACAAATGTTTAACAGATCATATTTAACATCGCTTCCTCATAGGTGGTGATCTGATATTAGGTTCTTTATCCTGCAATATAAAGAACCTATAGGCAACAGTTCTAATTTCACACCGTATAAATAAGCTTAAATTGAACTGAATTGAATAGATATCTGTATCTGAATTATAGCTGACAAAATAACTGGCAGCCACATTCAGCACAGCGCTGATTCATGTTTTGATAACGTTTCATTATCTCACCTAAAGCTCTTGTTTTTTTCACTACTCCAATAGCCCAATAACAATTGACCTACACCTACATCATGCTGCGTGGATGTGGGTAGAAGTGCATGCACAGCAGAGCAGGTTCAATGTAAGAAATTGTTTTTGAATGAGTCACTTGGACATTTCAGGTAAAACACATAATATTGCTCTAAAGCTTATGAAAGTATGCCAGAAGTTTTTAAATTGGATGAAAAATAATGTGGCTGTTTTTCTCTTTACTGTACTATAGACCTACTACAAACTATGGCATATAGTTTTGGGTGGAGATGGGGTGTGTGTGAGTGACTGAAGTATTGCTTAGGTTTTGTTGTTGCCATTGGTGGTACAGAGAAGAAATCAACAAAGAGCCTGTCTTTTAGCTGTGGTTACTAGTTTTTTTTTACCTCCACTTTGGTAGCCAGCGGTGAAACGTGTCTCAGCCAAAATGCTTAAAAGTGCTTTTATACTCATTGTAGGGTTCAGGGCTGAAAACCCTTGTTCATCTCGCAGGGGTCATTTTGGAGGAAGCATTAGCGGTAGATTTGAGAGGGTTCCCTCTGTGTCTGCACTACATTTCATCTACTTGGGGGCTTGAAAAGATCTTTTCTTTTATGGGCATTGTTTGTGAGATTGTAGATGCTACTTTGTGGGGAAGATGGCACCTCACATGAAAGAGGAAATGTAATTATTTACTCCACAGGTCTGCAGAGACATCTGGTGAGACTTTAAATAGAATCCAACGGCAAAAAAAACTGCTGTAGAGAAAAGTGTTAAAAATGGTATGATATGAGCAAAGTAAAAGTGAGAGAGAGAGCATTATATGGGAGTTCTACACAGCTTGCATTTTTTGATGGCCGTAATTGTAAACATTTTCTGACAGGCTGTGTGTGAGTATTTAAAGATGTAAAGCCAGTTAGGCTTACAGTGACATAACGACCACAGCATCTCCCTCTTTTTGAGGTTATCTTCTCTTTTGCTTGGACAAGAGACCAACTTGAAGCTTGAAGGCTTTTAAACAGAGCGCTAAGTATACACACAGATGAATATGAATACTGAAATGGTACTCTTACTACCACTATGTCAAGACTTTATGGATATATTTATACTTTTAAATGTGTGCATGTGAAAGGCATCTAAAAAAAGGTTTTCTATGATCCGCATGCATTTATATTTCTGAGTCTAATTTTCTGTTTGATTTCACTCGTATGCTGTTCAGCTGCCCACTAGCTTATTTACTTTGACGTTTTTTATGATCATCTTCCTTGTTACTGTTATGTGGTATCGTCCCCTGCTGAGCAAAGGTGACCAGTGTGCTTAAGCTGAGGAGCGGACACAGTTGGAGCTTGCAAGGTCCAAGACTGAATCTACACATGTGTGGGTAGATTGTTGACCTTTATGGTTCAGTCTTTATCCCTCTCTCTGTGTGACTGATACCCTTGATTTCAACCTGTGCTTTAAAACCAATCAGAGCAGTACAGTGACCTTCAGCTGGACTGTCTGAAAAGTTTTGTGCTAAAATTGTGACGCACATGCTTGTCACATTTCTGTTTGCCAGAACAAACACACAGCTAAATCCAACTTAGCTGGGGGTAGCCTGGCACTGGAGGACATCACTGTTCTGTCATGGAAAAGTAGATGTGATATCATATTCAACACAATCTTGAAATTTGTACAAGGCATTTCATCACAAGTCACAGCTAAGTTGTCTTCACAAGAATTTATTCAGTTAAAAAGGATCTTCAAGGAGAATAAGGGTGAAGTAGAAGTGCCGGATAAATTACCACACTTCATATTTATTCAGAGGTTGTATTACAAATGGATTAACACACAAGGTTGATAAATTATGAATTTCTTCCACACCCTCAGGGGATTGGGTGCACAGCAGTGGGGCAAGTAAATAGCCGTGCATGGCTTTGGTTGATGGGTGCAATGAAAAGTTTATATTTATATTAAAAGGCATGAAAACCTGACCTTCATGCCATGCTGTCTAGTTGGAGTAGTGGTATGTGTCTACCCCAGAGCCTTTAGCTGGCCTGGGTTGTTGCCCTGTGTGAGACTAGATGTGACAGAAAGGTGGCGTTGGACTTGGTAAGGGGTCAGGGATTCTGACAGCTGCACAGAGCCTATCTCGAGACTTGCCTTCTGTCCTTTTCCCATTGTTAGAGCCTTCCTCTCTCGGCTCTCCTGACTGGCATGCCTGACCAAAGGTGCTTATCCCAAGCAGAGACTGCCTGCTTCTCAGTGGTGAGCAGTAGATGTGACACAACTGAACCCCTTACTGTCTCTTGGCATCCCTGTGTAGACCCCTTTTCTATCCCCTCATGACACCTGAATCCCCCTTCTGAGCCCTGTGCCCAAACAGAAATGGATCTGGCAGAGTGAAGTAGGAACACAAAAGGGAATAATAGATGGGAGGGGAATCACGATTTTCAACACCTACAATAACATCAGGAGGCAGAACCTCTTCAGTAGCACATTCAGCATCTGTGTTGAGCTTCATTTGATCTAATTTTGATTTGTTGTGAAATGATTATCTTCATTAAACGAAAAGCAGTAGAAGTCTGCCTCGCTGCCATCAACCTTAGATGTCTACACGCACACATTCACAGATGCGTAATGACTCACACTCACAGTGGCTCCAGTGTTAGAATGGCACACTCACTTACACAAACAGATGCACATACACAGAGGTGCATTTATGCCGCCGAGCTGCTGCTGAATGACGGTGCTCTGGGGTTGAACACTGGCTCAGTGTTCGGGGCCAGGTACACCTCCTCAACCACTCCAAACAACAACAAACCTTAAAAAGGTTGCTTGTTTAGGTCCAACTGAACTTCTCAGGAAGGGTAGCAGCTAAATCACTTGATCAGAACCATCATAATGAGCAGCATTCATGAATATGCAAATATTTTATTGACTTTTCTCTTTTTTTTGGACATTTATTTTCGTAGGTATGCTTTTTTTCAGTAACGCCCTGCTTCACATACAGTCACTTACTCACATTCACATCTGTTAGCTACTAAACACAACTACAGCTTTTCAGAGGAGATCTGTGGGACCTGCGTATTACATAAAGGCAAAACAGTCATCATTATTGACAGAAGTAAGAGTATTACTCATTTGCTTTCACGGCATCAGGATTATTTATAACTGAGATGACTAGTTTCCCAATCTGGATAGCGTGTTGAGTCTTTGTCCCTCATCACTTTCCAGGCTTTTGAATGTCAGGATTATTGGAGCAATATTCATGTTCGCTTTTTTTGTAGAAAGCTTTGGGAATTTACTGTTAAATCCAAGGCAAGAGAGCAGTGAAAAATAAAGCCCACCCCCTCACTGCAAGCTATTTTTATTTGGTTGCTTTTAATAAATGAAATGCATTAGTTTAAGTAAAAATATTTGGCTGCAATGGATTTATTTGAGGCAAAACCTTTGGAGTAACCACCCTCTATTAAAGCTTTTTAGTGGAATTGTAGGACAGTTTGCCCTCACCTTGCTTCAACCTTGGTTTACATGTTATTTAGTCTTTTTCTAGGGAAAAAAGGGAAGTTAATTATGATATAAGCCATTGCTGAGAGTGTGAATAAGAATTATTCTTTTCATAGCCAAACATGCGCCCACTGTTTGCTCTACCATATAAAATAGTAGGTGGATTTAGCTGGAATTCAAAAGATAAAGCTTGGAATAAAAATGAAAAGCCCTGCTGCCTGTAGCATAAATGTTTGAGCAGTGTGGATATCTGTGGAGAAAATATCAACATCCCAAAAGACAATTTCAGAACAGCAGGTGGAAGATGTTTTTTTATGTTGCATGTGTCACCCAAATGTCAGATAGTAACAAATAATGAATATGCAGCTCTAACAGCCATCAAGTTAGACTGGCACCCCACACTGTTTTGGATCTGCTATATATCATCTACTTTACATTCATCTGCCAGGGGCTTAGGATGAACTGACTGTACCTGTAAGATTTGTTGTTCCATCACAGTAGCATTTTGTTTCCACTGTGCTTTGCTTATGGAAAATTGTTGACAATGAAAACTATCACGGTCCTGAGTTTTTGTGTAGTATTTGTTGAGTTTGGTTTGTTTAGATTATTGATAATCTTTCTTATTTTTGTAAGTTCATATTTTCATAGTTTCCAGAATTTCCCTGAGTTTGCCTCCCTCTGTTTGGTCTGTGTTCTAGTCGCTTTATCTTATTTCAACTTCCTGTTATACATTTGGAATTACACTGGCTCTTGAGCCATCTGATTCTTGTTTCCATGTATGTCTCGTTTTCCTCCTTGTCATTATCTTCCCCACCCCCATTGGTTTTACCTGTGTCTACCTTGATTTAGACTTGCGTGGTGAATCGTTGTTGAGCCTACGATATAATCTATGTAATTGGCTGATATTGTTTCCAGTACTTATGCTTGTGCTGGTGCATTATGTGTTAATTACCTTCTGATTATGACCTGGTGTTTTATATGCGGTGCCAGCCAATAGAAACAAATAAAATGTTGAGACTTTTTTCCCTCCTTGGTCTCCAGTTTTTGTTGCGGTCAAACATATTTGTCCCTCAAGTTTTTTCACTTCTTTTTATATTGCTTCAATCCCATTCCAAATGTTTTAGCAATCTTCCCTTAGGAATTTTTGAGCATTTGAGATTATATATGTTGATTCTCGATGAGTATCTCGATGGTCATTTTCCCACTGATAAATTCAAAAACTATGGTGAAAAAAACAGCCAACAATGCACAGGAGGAACTTAATGTACTGAACAGGCCAATCACAATAACCGTGGGGTGCATCAACGTGATAGTTACATTTCTGGGGAGGTGAATGTCAGGTTTTGTTGTAGGGTTTGCAGTTTTGAGATTGCTATGGCTAAGATTTCCCACTGAAGCATAGATCCCCAGTAAGGGTCTGCTTAGGAACTTCAATACTTTGCCACAAAGTGGGATTATTCTCAAGAGTCACTATGACCTTCTACTTGACTGTAGACTTGTTGTGACCTAAACATTATATCTTGCAAACCAGTTACACTTCTCCCTGAAAACAGAAAATTGAAACATTTGTAATAACTAAAGTTCACGAGGCCCTTTGATGCTGTGGATGCTTCACCTTCCAATATAGAAAGAGAACCCCTATAATCTGGTGATCCTATATGAGCAAGCACTTGGCAACACTGGGGGAAAAGAAGATGTGACCACTTGGCACCACTAGTTGGAGGATGCAGGTTGAGAGGTGAGAGAAAGCAAGAGGTTAGCGAGACCATAAACAACAAATGGACCAAAAAACAATCTACAGGAGAGAGTAGACACGGGTTAATGATATGCAATAGAAGCATATAAACTCAGAGAGTGAAAATAGGGGGAGGGATCAGCCTTAACCTATAACAGCATACCTAATATAATGAACTGTATTGTTGTCTTTACGAAAAAAGGAACGTTTTAAACCTGATATTTAGACCATAATTTCCCCCAGGGCACACTGGAAGCTGGCTCTACAGGAAATGAACCTGATAGGTGAATGATCCACCTTACTGCACTTTTCAAAATGCTCGACATGTAGCAAGTAGGTAAACCTGCACAAAGTGATCTTTTGGGATAAAATGGTACCGTGAAGTCTTTAAGATATGATGGGGCCTGATTATTCAGCACTGTGTATGTTGAGGAGAAGGACTATAAATTATGAGTTTAACAAGGAGCCACTGAAGAGTAGCCAGTATGAGAGGAATATGATCACTGTTTCTGTTCACTGTTAGTACATTTTACTCATGCCTGTCAGCTAGTTGTGTAATGTTTGTACTTATTGTTAACAGTATGCCTAAATGAGATAGTGTTTTTGTGGATTGTGTGTTTTCAGTTTGCTTTCATGGGTCGTTCCTACGGAAACAATCATCTGTTTTATATCCAGCACAGCAAACAGCTCTTCTCCTGCCCCCAACAGCTATCAGAGTCATTACAGCCTGCAGGAGGTGGTACCAAAGCTTCCTCAACCCCACCAAGCCACCAACCCCTACCTCTATCTGTCATTGATCAGGGTGGAAAGACATGTAATCCATGCTGATCACAGTAACCTCCACCATCTGGAGGGCTGACTCTTAGGCACACACTCTTGTTTTACTGTGTCTCTTATTGAACCATGCAGGCTGTGATGAGGGGAGGCTGGATATTGATGGGTGTGGCTCAGGTCACCACAGATAGCCTCGTAGCACTTTTGGTACTGAAGATGAGCCTGTGATGCCACTATTGACGTAGCAGCTGACTCAGAATTGCTCATATCATTCAACTGCCCTCTTTCATCTACGTCTACCATATCCTCACAATGAACCAGGGCTTAGCAAACCTATCAGTGGGGGCCTGGTCTTGGATTAGAAGTCAGATTATCAGGCTCTTAACATATGTAGCCTTAGCACCTCTAGAAAACTGAGATTTTTTATTCTTTCCACAGTCTCAGTATACTTTCACACTGTTTACTTTGTGTCGTCGGTGTGTGCACCTTTTCCAGCGGTATCTGTCTCTATCTATTTTCTCATTTACAGCTGAGGTGACTTTCATTTCTGCGTTGCAGGAGTGTGTGGGTGATGTGCGTTTGCACTCTGCTGGAGGCCTCTTATCCTCCATGTCAAACTGGTGGGCCGCGAGTGGATGAAGAAAGCAAGGCCAGCTCTCTGCTCTTCGAGATTCCTTATTAACTCCACTTCCTCCGGTTCAAAATCCCTCTTAGCCCTGCAGCAGCAGCCGAGACATCAACTCTTAACTCACACAGCTGACGCACATATCGACTCGCTGATCCACTAAATCACTTCTGTTAACAGAATTGATTCACTGTCTCTCTCTCCATTTCTTACCTGTTTGGCAAGTTACTGCTTCTATAGTACTTCTGACATATCCTGACTCGAGCTGTAAATTTTGAAAGACTGATTCTACTAATGATTCAGTGTATTTGGCTTCTTGTTAAGTCAGTGAGGAAGCAAAAGCTGAGGGTACAGGGAGCTCCACTTGTACTATAATACTTATCAGCTTGGCTTTGTCTCCCACCAGTTCAATTTAGGCCATCCCGAACTCATGCTAGCCTGATAGACCCTGTAATTGAACTATATATTTCTTCCTTTCAGTAAAAAGAAGAATGGGAATCTTTCATTGCTCTGCTCCTGGGAGCGTTTTTGCTGACAAAACAGGGTCTACTGGGGTTGGGCTAACAATTGCAAAGACACTGCTGTCAGAGAGTGTGCACAACACAAGATAAAGAGAGTGGAGGAATGCATGCACCTGCTCTCTGAAGAGCTACATACAGTCCTTTTCAAGCCAAAGCAAGGAAAAGGAAACCTGAAAGTACAGATACGACTTAATAACTCCAAAAGGTTGTAGATAGCTGATGTCAACAGGCGCTAACAACTAAATAAAGCTTAAATATACCCCTTTTATTTTAAACTGTTTAACTACAGGTTGTTTCACTATACAAATTCCAGCTTTACTTTCTCACTCTTTCCTTTGATCGTGTCCACACAAACTGCCCTGTTCACATAGTCCCACCTCTTCTCATTCACTCCACTACCTCATCACCATTTTGCCGTCTGTTTACTGTTATAAATATTCAAAAATGGTATCCCGTCAGTATGGTAATTTCTTGTTGTGATATCAGATTTGGCATCAAAAATCGCCAATGTAGAAGTTAGAAATTCCGATATCAAAACAACACCACTCTCCTTTTGACCAACTGTCATTTGCAATACTGAAAAGATCTCAGAGGTTCCTGAGGGTCTTAATTCTCTCAGTGAAGTGAACAGGGTGCTACAAGATCTGCAACCCAGTGATGCCTCAGTGACTTTCTTTGAAGAATCAAGGCAAGAATCAAAACAGTGCACTGTTCTTCTTCAGACAAATTGAACCCCCAAGTCCGTAGGAAATCAATAGCTAGGTAACTGAGGTGAAAGCAAAAACAATGGAGATCTGCTGTTTTTCACGGCAAACTAAGAGAGGAAATGTGTGTAGCTGTGAAGCTGTGAACATGAGGACATCTGATCCCTTTTCGTGCTCTACTAAAAAAGTATGTTGACGGTACATGCACATAAACCCCAACTTAGACAAACATGGCTCGCACAAACCAACATCACAGTAGCAGCAGCTTAGTTTTCATCTCTGGACGGTAGCAAACTTTTTCCCTCGCCTACACTGAGGTGGCAAAAATATCCATGTCAGTCTCATTATGGAAATTTCTGCAGTCCTTTATTAAAGGCTATGTGGCTGATACTGAGTGAGCACAGATCTATTCTAGGACAGATCCCTGACAAGTAATCAAAGATGATTAACCACAGGTGTGGCAAACCCATTAAACCTCAATCAGTGCATTCAGTATTTTAAGTAGCTTCTGAAATGCAAATTGACAATCGAAGATGCTATACAGGGACTGTCCAGGTGCCAAAACTGGTTCATCAGAGGCTTCAATTTGGTCCACTCAGTGGTTTTTTCTAAGTGGGAAATTGCAGTGAAGTCATTTATTTGCTTAAAAATAAATTAGTATATCTAGTGTGCCAACAAGATGCCAGCGTTACTACACAGGAGTCATGTATATCAAGTAATGAAGAAAGCCTGCGTGCAAGTAATCTCTAAAGGCGGAAAGGTTAGGGTTCAGACTCTTCTAAAGTCTCCATTTGAGACTTTTTTTCTAGTCCTGGCTCTGCATGATGTCATTGAAATGAGATTTATTGGTCATCTGAGGCACACAGCTCTGTTTGTGAACTCAGAAACCCCACGCGCAAGTACAAGCTCCAGTACAAGATAAATAAATACTATTTGAACCATGAATTACACAAAACTACTCTAGTGGAGCCCTAGAATAAAATGAAAGAGAGTATAACAGGTTCACTTTAAATGAAATGCAAAGTGTTTGAGGTGAAAAGCAGCAATAAAAATTCATATCATTGTCGCTGAGTCACAGGCACAGGCTTAATTATGTAACATTATTATATCCTCCCCAACTCAAGCTAATGTAAACCTATAGTGCTTTACAAAAAAGGCATCTTAAATATGTCTGAATTTGAAATATCCCTCAATTGAATGTAGGATAATTGACTATGAACCTGAACCTTCAAGCCTTTTCAGAAAAAATGAAATATGCTAAAATATCTAAAATGACATCAACTTTTAGACAACCTTTTACTTTTACCTGAAAGATTTTCAAGACATTTTTTTAAGTATTTCATAAGATTCCATAAACTTGCTCTGAAAGCAGATAGAACTTGTTAAATGTTCACAACACTGTGCTCAGTCATTGCCTGTGCTGGGTCTCCACAACCTTCCCACTTCACAGCTTGTACCAAGGCACTCCTCCTTCATGGTAAACTTTACTGTGGCACATGAACACACGCTCTCATATTTAACCCCAAAAACCTACTCCAAAAACCTGCTTGTAGGGGAAACTAACCCCTCACAAGGCAGCAAGAACATAGAGAACACCCTTGTTCCCCCACTGGCTCAGGACAGAGGGGTTTTGGAGCCTTCAGAGGGTTTAAGGTTGAAGGATGGGATTGGCAGGAGAAACAGACACTGGAGCTCTGTATTTCTGTAACTTCCTCCTCCACCTTCCCCTGCAACAACCCTCCCTCCTGCTCCCTCTAGTTCCTGCTGTCCACATACAGTAGAGACAAGTATCCCTGGTATCCCTGTTTTGTTTTTTTCTTTTTCTTTTGCTTGTTTCGCATGTCCATTCCAGTCTCCTAAGCCACTGTGCATGAGCCAAGTTCATCAAACTTTGCAACAGTGAGCTCATGTCTTTCTAACAGTGTGGAAATAAATCTTTTTACCAGGAAAAAAACACAGTGAAAAGTGAGATGAAGCCTGTCTTTAAAAGAGAGGAGCAATGGGCCCTGAGGGCACTTCTCAGCTTGCATGTAAACCTGCTAGCCCTTGCTTTTCAACATGCCAAAAGAGGTGTTACATAAATGACAGAACATTCTCGATGGCCACTTTTTGTATGCTAAAAGCTTTCTCCCAGGTTGGTGTTTATGTTAATGATTTTTGTCAGGGTTTTGAAGTGCCTGGATGATGAGCAGCTAGCCTAGAAACGAAGGAGCAGCTCTGACCTTGGCCCACTTCAGGGATTCGCTCTGGTTTCTGACTAATAGAGTACGCACTATTCTTTCTCCCACAACATGCACTCAAAATAGCTCTGGCATGCTCCATTAAGCAACATTTTAATTGTTAACATGGCATACTCTGTCCTTGGCACACATTAACTACTTCATTTAAATGTCAATCCCCATTAAAGAAGGAGTGAGGAGATAATTGTTTTAACTGGGAACAAGTATCTATCAGCATCTCAGGGAGTTAAAGTGCAACCTCACATGTTAACAGTGTTTTGGCCCTCTAACGGCTGTCAGAACACTCCTCCTCCTCCTCCTAGAGTAAGAAAAGACAAGTCGAACAAATGTATCCATCAAGATATATTCAATTGTCAATTAAGAAATGGCAAGATTTTGACACAAAGCCTATGTAACTAAGTTTGAAAGACTTACGTATTCACCATGGATGTAAAGCTGAGTTATTTTTAAAAAAAAAAGAAAGAAAGAAAGAAAAAAGAGATTGTTCAGCTGAATGTGACATTTTTCGTGTAGTACTTTCAATTTATGTAATGTTCAAGTTAAATGGTTTATAAATTCTTTGAGATGCACTATGTTTCTCAGGGGCTCCCTTGATCTTATCCAACAGGCAAAACTGTTAAATTGCTCAATCAGTTGTCATCATCACAGCATCAAAGAGTTGGTCACAAATTCATTTTGCAGAATAACAATTACCTTACATAAACAACCAGAGATAAGCCAATATTACACATGCACTGTAGCACAGGGGCCTCATTTATAAAACAGATTTACAAAATGTTTTGATCTCAGGTTTAGTTTGAGCAGGAAGCAGTGTACAAGTACTCATGAAACCTTCCTTTGAGTTGGAATTTATAATGCAAGGGACTTCCTTGCCAGTTATGTGAAGTTTTATACATCCAAGCATGTGGTGATACACTACCAACCTGCATGTTTTACTGTGTTTGTTAACACAGTAAACATGGCCCTTGCAGAGTCCTGACCTCTATGTTATCAAGTCAGTTTCTTCTATCTCTTTATGTATTCTCAGACTGATATAGCCTAAATCCTGTGAAAACATTGTCAGGGTGTCAAGCATGCTTACACAAGTAAGTTGAAAACCTGTATGCAAGTATAGTATTATTATTAAAGCATCTAGTGTTAGTGCCTAAAGCCTTTGTATGGTTCTGCGGTTGTATAAGATGTACTGGAAAACAAGTACTTGAATGAAACCTTTTAAATCCTTCATTTTTATTTTATTTTTATTTTTTTACCACTGCCTAATGCTAGCATAAGGTGTTTTTGTATACAGGATGCCAGATTTGTAAAGACATGGAATTTGGGGGGTGTCCAAAGCTGTTTGTCATCTGAGAAACACTTTTTTGTAATGTACTGGCCGCTTTAGGAAGATAACGTATTCAATATTACTTCCTGAGAACTGAAAAGAAACAAGTCTCAGAATCCACTGGAGTAAATGTAGTTTCATTCATGTCATTATTCAGTTTCTGTGCAGCTGGAAAGCTTGGCAAGTGGAATGAAGGTGATCATATTCATTATAATGTAGTGACAAAGCAGAAGCTTGTGGCGGATGTTTGTTTCCAAGTGTGTACAGTTCCTCCCTTCCTTCCCCTAACTGGCGCCCTAGGCATTACCCTGAGTAAAAACTTCCACGGTTGGCTACTCCCTCTTTCATCCCTCCAGGCGTACCCTTCGTGCCCACCCCCCCCTCCTGACTTCCCTCTCTCTCTTCAGCTTGTAGCCTGCTCAGCTGTGCAGGGACACAAACCTCATTCCCCCTGGAGAACAATAACGCTAGCATTAGGTTTTGCACAGAGTGGTGCCAGCCCAGGGGTCTGGCACGCTGTCGTCCACTGCTGCAAACAGAAGCACACATACACTGAATCCATTCCCAGCAGTGCAGTACCAGATGGATGGCAAACAGGGATGCTTCCAGGTCCAAATCACCTCCTGCAGCTGGATGATAGAGTCCCACAACAGGGAGTAGTGGCAGTCAGGGACTGGGACCTGTTTTTGTGTTTCCTTCATTCCCATTAGCTGGCATGTAGGTCTTTGAACAGACTAAATTACATTGTATTTCAGAAGGCTTTTTAAAAATTGTTTTGTTTGTTGTGCATATTTTGCTGGAGATCTAGCTGTTTATTATGCACATCTGATAATGGGTAATGCATCGGTGGCTGGCTGCCTAATGACTTAGATAGGTAGAGGTGCTCATATTGGCAAGCGAGCATAGTGTTGTCATGGGGATGATGTGTGGGCCTCTCCTCCTGTACTGGAGTGAACCAGTGAGCAGTGCTTGACTGCCCACCACCAAAAGCAACACATACACCACACACATACATGCTTGCACACACACATATAGGACCAAAAACATTGCAGTACTAGCAGAGTGGATGAATCAGCGAGCTCTCGAGCATCTCAAAGAGGAGGTGGAGAGGAGGTTGTCTAGGTTGATCTTGTCACTGAGCGCAAGTAACAATGAATCAGTGTTACCTCTGTTTTAATCAACACACTTGGGCTACAAATGACTCACACATGAAAACGCGCATCATTTGCATTGCTGGTTGTTTGCCATTTTAATGCTAATATGTCTTTTAGTGTGCACCAACCTACTTGAGCACCCTTCATCATCCAGCCTTTCTTTTTATAGCATCTCTTTTTCTTCATCTGTCTATCTCTTGCTTTCTCAACCCCTCCACCCACCTATCTATTACTCTTCAGCCCCCATTTCTGCTTGCTGCCATGCTCCCATGTCTCCCATTAGGAAAGGAAATGAGGCGAGGTACTGATGCAAATATCTTGGACCCCTTGCTGCTCCCTGACTCATCACCCAGAGACAGAAACAAGGAGAGAGGGAGAAGCGAGGAGAGGAGGAAGCGGGTAAAGGGTGGAAGGGTGTAGCAATTAGACAGAAAACAGACATATGTACACAAAACATCCTGTTAAATGGTACACAGTGGAAAAAGTGTGAAAAGACTGAGCCACTCTGTGAAGTTTATTATAATGCTGAAAGCTTTCTACAGCAAAGCTGAACAGTAAAGAGAGCATAAACGAGAAGATTCAGTGCATTACTTCTCTATCTCACTCTCAATCTTTCTTTTTTTGTGGAGTAGCTGTGCAATCATTCAGCCTGCAGTGCTATTTCAGCAGTTCTGAGGGGTCATTCTTTTTCTCTGCCTCCCTGCCTTTTCTATCACTACCTCACTCGATTGTTTTGTAGATTATATTGCAAAGTGCTCAGCAATGCAGGCTGCTATTCATTATTATCTTACTCTGCTCGATTGCTGTGTGCTTTCGTGGCCAGCGAGGATCTGAAGAGAGTAGATTTGGGTTTATTGCAGCGCTATGGCCGTGGACTGTATGTGTAATTGTGCACACGTTTTTCTTTTACTGTGTAGTTTGTGTGTTACAGGCAAGCAAGATGAAAGATTACAATGAATTAGTCAAAAGATTGAAAAACATAAAAATGTATTAGGCATCTGGCAGCCTCCACATACTTAGTAAAGTGATGTCAGGCAACCAGCTGTAGGTGAAACACCAGTCGGCATATTCACTGTGTGATTATCAGAAGCTGTTATTGCTATAATATTCAGTCCAAAAAAATTTTTAATGTTCAGCTCAGGGATGTTACCTGTCGTTTTCCTTATCTGAAGGATTATGGAAATGAGGTGGAGCATTGCTGTGTCACAGAAACACATCCAAAATAGTGACAGTAGAGATAACTAAGTTTTTAGTTGCCCCAAATAAATACGTGCCTTTTCACAACAATGAATTAAACATTTAAACTGGAAGCTGTCACTGTTTTTAGTGTTTGATCTCAGGGCATTATCTGGATGCAGGCAGAAGATAAAGGATCTTATAAAAACCCTGAAATTAAAGCTGTTGGCAGGTGAGCAGGAGCATTTAGATAATCACACGGGTTATAAACAAATCCATTCAAAATTATCTCGGTTTTTTTTTCAGCACTGAAATAAAAGTGAGGCACCTAAAGGTTTTCATTCTGTGGACTACTGAATGGAATCAGCTCAGCTACATTTTCTCTCTAGTTAGCTCTCTAGATAGCATGACATCTCATCATTGAAAACAAAGTAATCCCTAAAATTAAAGAAGACTAAAAGGGACGCTAGTAGCTCTGTTTTTTTATGTGTTAGTTGGGTAGAGGAATATTGTATTAAATGTTACTGTACACTGACTGGTCTAATAGTTTTTATATTTTAGACCAAGGTTATAGACTTTAGGGTTGTACCCAGATATTAAAATATTCATTCATTGGACTTATATACCACCTCTGCCGACTTCTATCACAGAAGTGATTATAATTATGTTTCAAATAACCCTTGCTGCCACTTAGTGACTATGCCATGACAGACCCATACTCACCCACCCCCAAAAACAGCAAACACGTGTATGAACAGTTCTGCTTTATCACTGAAATCTTGCTTTTCCTGCTGCAGCTCTCTTTCTGACTGCTCTTTTCACCCAGTGACAGAAAGCAAGATGAAGGCTGTGCACTGGTTTGAAGAAAAACAGAATAAGAGACATTTTGTTGCTTTTAATGTACTATTTGAATGATCTTTTTGCATATAAAGCCATGATTCTGACTTTATATAAAGAATATAGCTGGAATCATAACTCATCTATCGTCTTTTACAGATTATATTATGATTTTTTATTTTATTTTATTGAGATGACGTTGGGATTATAAAAGCAGACATCTGTCCCTCCTTCGCACCAGCTGAACCTCAGGGAGAATATTCACTGTTACAACCAAACACCAACCCCCAAAATGCTATCGGTAATGATCCTACAGACCAGCCTGTGAATCCTCAGCTTCTGTCTCAGCACTTGACCCTCATCAATTTATAAACCAATCCACTGGCCCTCCATTACTTTGTGGCTGACGTTACTGGTGGAGACACCAGGTTCTGGTTGCTTTGGCAAGCCTCTAATGTATTTCCTACTCCTTCATATCATATGCTAGTTTCTACAGTTGCTCCCATTAAAGTTGAGATTAGGTATCTGCCCACTTCATTATGGGCTTCTGCTGTAGCGAGCAGACATCCCAGCTAAGATGCACTGTTCTGTGCTCTGGTCACAATAGCAGATAAAGATAATAAAAAACCGAAATTGCCACATAATGAAAGCCACTGATTTCCATTTTGCAGTCTGCATGTAACTGAAGCTTTGTCAGACTATTGACCAGTTATTTGTCAATAGTGTTGGGACTACGAGCTGACTAGATATGAAACCCAGGAAATTTTGGCTAACTAGTTTTGACTAGAGAATCTACATATTTGTATGCAGATATACTGACAGTTATGAGCAAAAATACACACTTACCTCTTGCAGCAAATTCTGTTGTTCTGTCATTAAAAGGGCAATGCACCTCTATGTAGACATTTGTGCCAGTGTGGTTACTGGACCACCGGGCTTAAACATGCCTCCTGCATGACAGTTTGGGTTTAATTGCCTGAGGTGGCCAAAGATTTGAGGAGAGCACAGTGCAATCCTGTATAATGATTATCTCCGTGGCTGCCTGATCTATTTGCCTGCTGGACTCTGGCTATGCTGGATCTCCTGTGTCATTCATGCTGTTTGACAAGCGTTTTTATAAACAGCATGGAACATTTTTTGTCATCAAAGGGAAAATACTGGATGTATCATTTACGGTAGATTTTTTCTCTGCAGTGCCTCATGGGAGCCCAACTTATGTGTATTTGTGTGTTTATAGCACATTGTATGTAGACTATGCTATATGTCATCAGCAGTGTCGGGGTCGGTACTGCCATGCACTGTAATGTAATTACTGAATTTGGTACAATAGCACACTACGTTAGAGTGTTAGTAAAAAATATAGCGTGATATTTCATTAACATGTTATTTTGGACCATTCATCAGCAGTGTTGCTGTCTAGGAACACATTTGCTGTCTAATTGCTGTCTTGAGTGCTAACTAAAAAGCCAATTAGCCCTGTGATTTCTAGTTAAGCAGGAAGGACGGGAAGACAGAATTTTTACAGTAATAGGCTCCACACCTCCTGGACTCCCAGGGCCCTGCCAAAGCTCTATTTGAATCATTAACTCCTCCTACTAAAATACTGAAATACTGGTTGCACTTAAGGAGTTAATAATAATTTACAAAGAGTTATTATTTGGTAGATTGCTCTAGAGATTTGATTGTTTCCTTAAAGGTGTGCCATAAATGCAGTCAAGTTTTACATTCACTTTACAAACAATATTTTATAGTTTCCAAACAAATTCTAGGAAAACATGTATGCTATAGTGAATATGAGTGCCACAGGGGTGAGTAATAACTGTTTAGGTAGCACTGCTAATCTTCATCTCACGGTGCATACATTCCTTTCTTTCGTTCACCGAATATTCTCTGAGCTTCCCCCTGTGTTTTTGAGGACAGGCACTATGAACAAATTAAGACCTAGCTTATTAAACAACTGAGCCTTTAAATTACAACAGACTGGCCTTGCATGCATGGATGACTGTAAGACTCTGCCCACCTCCAGCAAGAAAACAAACAACACAGGGAGGGGCTCCACTTTGCTCTCCCTTATGTTATGTCCGTTCTCAGAAAGTGGCCTGAACCAGTGCCAGTGTTTAAGTGTAAAGCTGATTCAATATGACTTTGCTGTGCTGAATAGTTTGTGTTATCTTTTTGTCTTTTGCTTTATTAAGAAGAGGATAATGAAGCCAAATGGTAATGTTATTTCAAAAGCCTGCCTACATGCAAGGAAAAGTTGATGTGTGATTTGATTAGGTTTGAATACTAACGAACATCGCCCTTGTTTTTGTCTTTTCCAAGTTGCTGATTGCTGTTGATGCTCTTAACATTTATTGTGTCTTGGCTTTTGTGTGCTGGAAGAAGATTGTGTTGCCTGATAGAAAATGTTTTATCTTGCAACAGCAGACTCAGAGGGTGTTTTCATTGTTACAGGTTTTACTTTGTTAAAAGTATTGAATTGGTTTAGTTTTGCTGTGACTTCCAGCAGGATGGTGATATATCTCTTGGCCATAAGGTCACAAACCAGTGGATTGTACAGGATCTTCTAAAGACTTGTCTGTCTCTAAGTTAATTGATTTGGATCTCTATGGTTCCATAACTTTTGTTTTAAACTCCAATATTAATGCTGACTGCTTGGATTTTTACATCAATAAAAATCTGTAAGATTTGTGAATTTCATCCTAATCCTAGTGGGCATGTGATGTGCATGGGTTTTGGAGCAATTCCTTTTTTTCATAGTAGAGTCTTAATGTAATTGGTTGATTGTTTCTGTCTAATTACAGATCAGGGGGCTTGCAAAGAAAATTACTGTAGAATTGTCAATAGGTTTTGGGTTTGCTTGGAACTTCCCATGTCCTAAAACCAGAATCGTGAGAATGTGTGGGCATCTCCCAGCTTTGTAACAATGTTCTCTAACAGACCATTCATTATGCTCTCTATAAAATATTTACTATGAACAAAATAAAGGCTTTACTTAAATCAGGTTCCACATTGGTTCCACATTGGTTCCACATTAGCTCATGCTTTTACAGGGGTTTAATTAGAGATGCACTGATCAACCAGCCGGGGATTGGAATTGTTAAATTTCCAGCATTCTCAGGCTGGACTGGTGGCTAGCTGGTCAGCCTCCTTATGTACCAGTCTGTTTCATGCCTGCAAAAAACTGAACGGTGGACAAATTCATAACCAATCTGAAACTCAAAGTTTCACATAGAATTCCCAGCTTGAATTACAGTTTTAGTCTGTCGTCGATATAAGCCCTAAATACACAGAGAAAAACAAATCTCTCTGTGTTTTGCTCATAAAATGTAGATGCACTCCAGGTTATGTGGTTCCAAACTGTTTTTTGGTGTTTGGAGTGATTAATTAAGATCGAACATCACTATTTTTTCTTTTTGCATAAGGACAAGAAATGTCAAAAACTCACACTTAATATCTTTTATTTTCTGCCTTCTTGGAACAAGGCCAATCTTCAGTCACAGGTCTTCAGCCTGTGGTGTGTGTGAGACGTAGCAAGCTTCTCTCATCACTGTTAAGGAGGAAAAAAAACACAGGGAGAGTACATTGTATGTGCAAGCAGATTGTCCACAATGAGGCTGTGTATTTGACACATGTATGACTCAGATCATTTCAGTAGCAGAGACCGTGTCAGCGCACATTTAGAAATGCTTGTTTTGATTTTAGCCAGCCTTAATATTAACATGGTTTGTTCCCTTGCATTTGTAAGGTCAGATGTTATTTCAATAACTATAAAATATTTCATATTGGTTAGTGTGTTGGCTGTTCGCTGTTATAACATAGGCATGTTACTCACCACAGAAAATACAGATCTACAATTTTCATTAAAACCAAGCTTATAAAAATGCAGGCATGCAGTACACAGTATGTCTGAACATTTTTTGACAATTATAGAAATGCACAATAAAAAATGTTATCGTTACAAGCCTAATAACACAATAAAGGACTTATAAAAGCCAGCAAAAGTCACAGGAATTAAATCACTATTTCATTACTAACAGCTTTTAACCTTATTTGAATTGGTTGTATAGTCTACTTTGTGCTGAATAGAACCACCACTGAACAGCTTGGACTCAATAATGAATGTACTACTGAACAAAGGACAGTCTGAATCAGTGCTGAACAGCAGAAGCTGTATAAATTGATGTGTTCACTTGCTGTTCTACATACTGAAGTAGCTTCGGAGTGCACTAAATAGTGTTTTTGCTTAGGTATGTACTGACATACAGTCCATACCTAAAGAAAATGTAGTGATTTAATGCATTTATATATTTATGTCAAATGAAGTATTTAGCAGTGCAGCATGTGCCAATCCAAATGCCTGCTGTAATGCAACCAATTGCTTTTTGACCTTTTCTGTTGTGAAATATTGTGAATGTCACGGTTTTGGGTCATTTGACCCAGTATTTTGAGTTCTTATGTTTTGATTTGATTTTGTTTTATGGGTTGTATTCTGATTCTCTTGTTGTGCTTTGTTGATTATTATTATAATTCTATGTTTCAGTTTATTCTGGTTAAGAGTTTAGTTCTTAGGTTTTGTTCTTGTGCCCTCCTGTTAGTTCAGTGTCAAGTCTGCATCTCTGTGAGTTGTTTCTTGTTTCCTGTTTTACTTTGAAGGTCCATGTCTTATGTCAGTGTATTCAGATTTGCTTTCCCCCTGTCTCGTTAGGCCTAATTTCTCCCAGCTGTGTTTCCCTCCTGTCTCCTATTGCCTGATTACTCCACTGTGTATTTAAGCCCTGTGTTTGCCTTTGTCCTTTGTTGCATCATACCCTTTACATGCTGTGTGTTTTGTCTCATGCTCTTGTTTAGTTTTTCCTCTTCCAGTGTTTCAGTCCTTAGTTCCTCTGTCCAGAGTTTTGTTTTTGTTTTTTGGTGAGTTTAATTTATTAAGAGTTTTTTTCCCAGCAATAAAGCTGGACTTTAAGTTTAACCTCCCGGTTTTGAGTCCTACGTTTGGGTCCTTTCCTGGCTGCTCCACACAGCCCAGCATGACAGAGGTCATGAACAGATGGCCAGACATTCTCTTTCAGGATGTCTTGGTAGACAGCAGAATTCATGGTTCCATTTACCACAGCAAGTCTTCCAGGGCCTGAGGCAGCAAAACAACCCCAGACCATCACACTGCCAACACCATATTTTAATGTTGGTATGATGTTCCTTTTCTGAACTCCTTCCAAAAAGTTGAACTTTTGTATCTTCAGTTCACAGTATTTTGCCAAAAGTCTTGGGGGTCATCAAGATGTTTTCTAGGAAACTGAGATAAGCCTTTATGTTCTATTTGCTCAGCAGTGGTTTTCATCTAGAAACTCTGTCATGCAAGACATTTTTGTCCAGTCTCTTTCTTATGGTGGACTTATGAAAATGACCTTAGTGAGACAACTGAGACCTGCAGTTCTTTGGATATTGTTCTGGGGTTGTTTTTGTGACCTCTTGAATGAGTTGTCGCTGCACTCTTGGGGTAATTTTGGTTGGCCAGCCACTCCTGGGAAGGTTCACCACCCTTTTCTCCAATTGTTGATAATGGCTCTCACTGTGGTTTGTTGGAGTCCCACAGCTTTAGAAATTGCTTTACAACCTTTCCTCGGACTGAGAGATCTGAAACTGCATTTTGTCTTTACTTGTGTTATCTTTGTCTAACATTTAAATTTGTTTCATGATCTAAAACATTTAAGTGTGACAAACATACAAAAAATATAGGAAATCAGGAAGAGGGCAACACATATTCACACCACTGTATCTGTTGAGGTACTGGACATCAGGTGGCAAACGTTGGGCTGAAAAAATGAGGCTCCTCTTTTGACCACTTTATGCTGGTTCCTCTGCCTACTTTTGTTTCTTTATACAACTTATATCTTTTTATATCTCACCCATTTGGAGTTTGTTAAGGATGCCAAGTCAGGCATGTTGACACTGGGACTATTGCTGGTAGTTGTCTGGCAGAACTTACTTCTGCTACTTTGAGTTGTGAAATCAACCTCTCAGACAATTTTGTGATTGTAGGGACTTTAAAAGCATTTAATAGAATTATCTGACAAATAACATGGCTTGCTTTGTCTTACATACTGTCAAAGAAGTTTGTGCTACAAACTTTGGATTAGACCAAAGTTTGTAGCACCCCAACCTGGTTCTGCTGGAGATTTCTTCCCGTTAAAAGGGAGATTTTCTTTCCCACTGTCACCAAAGTGCTCATAGGGTGTCATATGATTGTTGGGTTTTTCTCTGTATGCATTATTGTAGGGTCTATCTTACAATATAAAGCGCCTTGAGGCGGCTGTTGTTGTGAATTGAATTGAACTTTGTGTCTACACGTTTACGGATGCAGGTTGTCATTCAAAGTTGTGAGCTATAGTTGATCATTTAGAACTGCACCCTCTCCTCCAAATATGATAGCAGTCTATGGATGAAATGCAGAAGATCACCATCACACTGCACTTAAGATTAGATGCGAGACTTTTGGTCCACTGGTTCTTGTAGTTAGTGGCCTTGTAATAACAATATTTTAGAACTGTACTCTGGTAAACTGCACCCCCACATAACTTGTGCAAGGAAGGAGGTTATTACCCTGAGAGGAGGGCAGAGGAAACAGACAGGGATGACTAGCCCAGATCTAATGCCATATGCTCACTGTCCACATTTGAATGGTACTTTCTCATTAGAAGAAAGGCAAAGGCAGGACAAGCTTTTCAACCAAATGAGGCTTAAGTGTCCTGGTGCTCCACAGAAAGGAAGTGCAGGAGGCAACAACTGTAATCAGAGTGTCTGTGGAATATATAATAATGCAGCTGGGTCTTTGCTTTGTAATCTGCACTGTTGTGTATCAGGGGCAATACAGAAATATGCCTTACTTTACAAATCAATGGAATGAGAGTCATTACAATTATACCTAGAAACAAATAGGTGCTGGTTATGTTCCTGCGAAAGCTTAGATCGGTAACACAGCTACCTGATGCTGTCAGCCAAGGAGATCATTGCTCCGTTGATTGTTCATTGACAATATTAAGCAGAAAATAACTGCGAGAGCGTGTATGCGCTGCCAAGTGACTACCAAGCAGAAGCTAAAATGTGTGGTGGTTGCTTTATGCACTGGGTTACTTCCACACACGGTTGTTGCACTTGCAGGCAAGGACTTACATTGTCTGAAATGCAGTGAATAGCTGCGCTGGTATTTATACTTGGGACATGGATCTAATTTCATGCTTGCCATTAATATAACTCAAGACAAAAGAAGACTTTAAAATTCTGAAAATATTAAAGAGCTGATCCTCTGATAAAGACAAAAGACCTTCAAATTCATGAAAGATAAAAAAATATAGGTGTTACAGGATTTTCAAACAACATCCACAGCTATGGTTGCTCTGTACACTTAGTCAATGACATTTCTTGCGTTGGATGAAATTGTTAAGATGCTGATGTCTAAACTGATGAAGCTCCTGCACGTAGCTACAAAACTTTACAGTCAGTTTCCATACTGAATGCCATGGCAAGAAAAGTATCTGTTGTGTCAGATCTACACTCAGAGATACACAGTGTTGCTGTTGTCTTTCAGGATTCCCAGCATGAAACCTGCCTATCCACTCCCCATACCCTCTTCTTTGCTGTGTCCTTGACAGACTTGATTGTACAGTAAGAAGCAGTTGGTGCAGCACACCCAGGGCAGTCCCGTGTAGGATTGCGAGTCAGGTACTCACATGAATAATGGGAACACTGTGCAGCAGCCCAGCTGCTCCAGTCAGGCCCCAGTGTAGCCAAAACCAAATAGCAGGCCCCTCCCTCTCTGTCCTCCTAACACAATCTCATCATCCCAGCCACACAGGAACGTGGCCAATCACAACTAACCACAGCCCGTGGTGATATCTCAGTCTGCTGCCCATCTGCTTCCTGGCCTGTCTGACCTTGGAGCTTACCCAGACAACGGATGGAAGGTCAAAAAGCCTTGAGTGCAAGACTTCTGAGTGAATGATGGACTTCTGCTGAGCCTTATCTGACCTGCACTCAGATAAAGTCAACATAAATGAAAAATGTGCATGGACCAAACTAAATACGTATAAGCTGCAAAACAAGGTCATGTCTCCGATAACAACAACAATATACAGAATTGATATAGAAGAAAGGAAGCACTTCACCTCATCTAACATCTATCTCAATCTAACATTCAGACTCCAGTGAACACATCAAGCAACTCAGCGTTCAGTATCTTGCCCAAGGATACTTTAGCATGCAGACTGGAGCAACCAGGGATCAAACCACCAACCTTCCAATTTGTGGATGACCTGCTGTACCTCCTGAGCCACAGACACCCCGATGAAATGCAATGCAGGCACAGGAAGAAAAACGAATACTCCACACTGTTGAAAGCATTTGTTAATTGTGGAAAGTTTTTAAACTATTTTTAACTCAGGAATTTACATTAAGTATCATAAGTATCATCATCCTATCTGAGAAAGCAGAGTTTGGCATTGAGTCATTTTTCTTCCACGAAACAGCTGCAGCTTGAAACAAGATTGATCTTGGAGTTTGTGGAAATCAGTTAATTAAAAAAAGTCTATCAAGCTCCACAGAATTAAAGGGAAGAGTTGGGTTGCCTCAATTTTTATGGGAACGCCTTTTCACAACAGACTTTGTCATGAGATCTTTAAAACAGTTCATTGGTTCAACTTTGACAGAAGTTAATTTAAAATCGAACTCACTGAACTAGGAAACTTTTCTTCTTCTCCTACAGGTCAAAGAGTTCTTCGTTTTCATCAGTTATGCTGTGGTCCAGCTGGTTTAAACTGCTGTTCATTACAGTATTAATACACACAGAAAACTATGTTTGTAAATGAGTATAAGGATGATGGGACACCTGTGGGGTTGGATGGTTGTGAAACTACTGTGAAAAGCTGTTGGCAGCAACTGTGTATGCACTGGGGGGCTAGGAGAGTGTACCACTCTGTAGCTTTACTGACAGGAAGTGGGCCCCTTTTCTGTCCTCACATTCCTCCAACAGATGTTTGACAGGGAAAATATTTTCACAGCTGGAGAGGGAAGGGAGGGAAATATGTTTTACAATATATCACACTGGAAGTGGCAGAAACTGAGGGAAACTGATTTTGGTTTTTTTGACAGTATGTCTTTAGTGGCTAGATATGGATGTTCAGTTGCTGTCTACTCTTCCCCAAACTTCCCCAAATTCCCTGGTTTTGTGTCCTTGTGTTGGTGATAACAACTCCATAAATCATTCAACCAAAAGAATGTGAGCTTTTAATGATTATCTCAACAGAAGCTGTTATCCATCTGCAACACATTATTCGAAGAGAAGTGAGTGATAATGATGATGTTGTGGATGATAACAGCTGTACCTGTGACCCTACCAAAGTGCATTACAGTAAACTGCTCGGTTATGCATTAACTCTTTCATGCATGAATTATGACAACCTTAATCAGGTTTTTCTTAAGTATTTTTATTCATCTTTAGGCATGAAAAAATACTTAAGAAAACATTCCCGATTGAGGTTGTCATAATTCATGCATGACAGGGTTAAGTAACAATAATTACAATGAAACGTCATACATCTATAGTAACATTAAACGACCAGTGGGTGGCAGGGTATGGAGTGACACATCGGTGTCCAATGTAGTGGTTTATGCGCAAGTATACCATCAAAACTGACACAAATACAAGAAAACAGCCTTTAAATAGCCGTCCACTGTAGTAACCACTATGTGTGAAAGGGTTAAAAACACAAACAAACAAAACAAAAGGAAAAAAAAACTACAAAGCCAAAGACTTACCACAAATGCAAAAAGCAGAACCTAAAAAACACCCCAAAAAACAGAACAACAAACAGAACTGCTAACAGTGCCCAAAGTGTTAAAGACAAGAAGCAGGGCACTTTCACTTCTCGTTTTTTCGGGAGGTCAGTCTGGCATTAAAAAGTGAGAAGTCGCACAACTCAAATTCACTTTATGAGCTGCCATCTCTCAAGACCGACAAACCTCCAAAATTTATAAAGTTCTTTAATATTGTGCAGTCACCAGGGGCTGCTTCATGATTCTTCTCTCAAACAAGAGTTTGTTTTCATAAAACACTTGAAATATTTGAATAAATATCTGATGTGATGACAGTCTCCCTTTGCTCTGTGGCACCTTGACTTCAGCTCACACTGTCCCTACCTCAGCCTGGACTCTCTTCTTGATTTTTTTTTGTGTTGCCACAGTAATGAGGTCATTGTTTGAAGATTATCTTAGTGGAAGGAAAACATGGAATGGGAGAGGATCAATACCCCTCCTGTTAATACCGCTGGTGTAGCCTGGATGGTTGTGCACCCCAGCCAGGGCCAGCAAAACTGCAAGACTCTCAGAAGTAATTGAATATGCTGAGAAAGGTTTTGCTTTTTTCCAAAGTCAAGAATGAACAGTAAGTATGGGTGAAACCTTAAAACTGCATAAAATGTCATCTTCTTAGAAAGACTAATAAGATTATTTTCAGAAAACTTACTGCACCCCTTAAGCTTTATTAGATTTACCCTGTATCCTCATTAAAGCAGTGATAAAATAGTGTTTTTCAAAAATAAAAATAAATAAAAAGTGAAAACTCATCAGGTCATCAAAGCTCTCTGTCCAGTCTTTGGTTACAGTATTACTGTTTATACAGGTCCATGGACAACAACGTCATTCATCTGTGTCATTACAATGACTTTGAGCAGAATACTTGTCAGGTAACAAGGGAACTTTGCCCATTTTAGATTTGAGTCAAAACAGGTGTGAATGAGCTTCCTGCTGCATCCAGCTGGCCACATTGTTTGGCATAGATCCCGGCTACCACGGGTGCTCTGGCTTAGCTCCCACTCAGTCTGTCCACACTGACTACAGGAGCAGCACAGTGTTCTGACCCTGTGAACACAAGCCTGCCACCCCTCAGGTCAGAAAACAAAGGTCAGAACTATGGCTGATTGTAACTAATATCTATATCTATATGATATCTATATATATATTTCTACACAATATATATCGCAGTTTCATTCTAACATATTCTAATGCTGCTACATACATTAGTACTGTAATAGTAGCATTATGCATTTCAAATGCAAGCATTTCCTAATTTATTATGGTAGAAGGCATTCTGCAAAGGCCACACTAAGCAATACTGTGTATTTTTCTTCTTTCCAGGATTTGGCTTAAAACAAACTCCAGTGACCCCACAGTCAAGCCTGAGCTTGTTTAACATCTTAGTTGTTTGCTCAAGGTTGTTGATTTCTGTGGGCGACAGCTACTATG
>VUQG01015487.1:0-23192 GCA_015106755.1 Etia nguti
GATGGTTTAGAACCAGCCTCTCGAGGGTCTTCATCAGATGTGATGTCAGGGCTACCGGCCTGTAGCTGCTGAGGTCCTTGGGATGGGAGGTCTTTGGTACCGGTACCACACAGGAGGTCTTCCACAGCTGTGGTACTTTCCCCAGTGACAGGCTCAGGTTGAACAGATATCCTAGGATGCCACACAGTTCATCTGCGCAGCACCTCAGGAGCCTGGAGCTGATGCCATCTGGACCTGCAGCCTTCCGCACCTTGATCTTGCGAAGCTCATTCCTCACTTGAAGTGCTGAGATGGAGAGAGGGGATTTCGGGGGAGGGGGGTGTATGTTGGAGTTCACAGAACCCGGGGCTGGGTGTGATGGCTGGGAGCTGAGAGGTGTGAAGTCCTGAGATGAAAGACAGGCAGTCCCTGAAGATGAGGGAGATTCCAGCAGGGGGGACGATGCTGGGGGAGGCCTCACTTTGACACTTTGTTATTTTGATCACATGAAGACTAATTTCATTAACAAATGGCCAGGCAATGGAATATCTTCTACTTCTTAAATATCTCTTTATCTTGTCAGCATCCTCTCATCTTCACACCGTGCAGCACACTCACATCAAATTATTTGATTTGTAATGGATAGCAGTTATGACGAAAACAACTTGACAACTGTGGGCTAGCTAAAGCCTAATAAGAACAAGTCAGTTGACATCAATGCTGTGCTTCGACACACACACACACAGAAAGAGAGAGAGAGAAAGAGCAACAAAAACCTGTGGCCATGCATGTTAATGAGCCTCTTTCTTACGTCTCAAAGCAAAATGAAATACGGCCCAGAGCCCGCCGTCCTCTGCTCTGCGGTTAGACACCTCCACATAATGATGTATGGAGCTCTACGCCACATTACGCTCATCTTCCCTTCCTAAATGCCAGAGCAGCAATTCCGTGTCAAAGGTTCATGTGACGATTTTGACCAATGAGGCTTTAAACTCTCCCTCTGTAACTAAGCGGTGAGAACAAAAGCTAAAGGCCAGCCATGACGCAGACGAAAAGTTAAACAACAGAAAAGTGAGCAACATCATTAAATCCTGCGTCAGGTCGGCTGTGACTGTGTGTGCTACGGAGCATTTGTCATCTGGAGCCAGGAAGCATCTTTAAAATGCCACTTTTCAGCCAGACACAAACAATGCAATCAAGAAGTGAAGCTACAATTCAATCTCTTTTATTAGTTATGTAATACATTAAAGAGCTTTCCAAAAAATGAGACACACGGTTCCCTCGCTAAGTGGGCATCCATTTTGCATCCCCCCTCCTCCCCACCACAGCTGGATGTCTAGTTTGATGTGATTCGTTATTCCCTACACATCTGATGCTCAGAAAATGCTTGATTTTTTACCCTCCAATTATTTAATTCTTTAAGACCCCCGACATTCTCTTGGGCTTTTTATGTCTCCCTTTGTGGTTTGTCACTGGCAAAGGCAAACAGGCCAACATCAGCATCAGCAGGTGGATGGAAGAATAGAAAAAGAGAGTGACTCGGTGTGTGACCGTCTTTCTCCGGTGTTTTGCTGTAATACGGAAATGAGATGTGCTATAGGAACAAAACCAAGACAGGGATAAAGCCCACGAGCACAAGAAAAACTACACAGATGGCGATAGCTCTGCCCAGACTCATTGATAATAAAGGCAGTGAGAGTCAGGTATAGAAGTACTTTGCACTGTTATCTTGAAATACACTTTACAACTTTTTTAAGGCTGCTGTGAAATCAACTATGTTCCAAAAGTTAAAGTTCTTCTAGTGGCTAACATAATATAAATCCTTAAGCTAACAGAATGTAAGTAAAGCTACTTTTTTATTCTGTGTCCTATCTACCAAATGTTTGCATTTTAAATAAAAAGCCTCCCACAACCATATCAGTTTTTTAGGAAGGAGTTTACAGTGCATGGGATTTTTCTTTTAAAACCAAGCTATCAAATTGGGTATTGTGAATCATGTAACTCTACTCATATTAGTACCATCTGGGAACCTTCTGGTATCATACCCTACTTTGAACTCCTTTTTTACTTCTCTTTTGCTTAATCCATCCATCTATCCTTATCTCATTCAAGGTAGCCAGTCTTTCACACGGCTAACTTACAGACAGACAAAAACTCATGCACACATTCACTCCTACAACCAATTTAGAATCGCCAATTAACCTAACCAACATGTCTTTAAACTGTGGGAGGAAGCTGGAGTACCTGGAGAAAACCCACACAGGCAAATGGAGAACGAGCAAGCCCCACAGGAAAAGGCCTCCAGCTGTACAGTACAGAAAGTCTACCTGTGCTTTCAGTTTAAAATTTAGCCCCCCTGGCTGTGGGTTTAAAAAAAAATCCTCCAGACACCAGTTTGCCCTCCTTAATCAAGCCTTAACTGATCGCGCAGCATTACACTCTAAAATAATACCAGACGAAGACACTAGCATACGTAATGCCTCACTAGCCAACCATCCCTGGAGCTGTGTCTAATGATTTCTCCATCACTTAGCGGCTACATCTGCCAGCAATGTTGAACAGCTCCATTCTGATCAAAAACAGTCCATAAATCAACAGTTCGGCTGGTGCACACACAGCTGGGGGACAGGCAGCTATTCATGCTCTAAAATGTATCAATATCCCACAGAAACACCCCTCAGCCACAGGCTTTCACTTCACTAACAGAAGAATTATCTTAGCTGACACAAGCCAGGGAGGGAAAAGAGGAAGATGGAAAAGCAAAAATCGCTGCTTCATTATGTGTCTGTCTCTGACTCGCAGGCATGTTTTTCTCTTATACTTTTCTTTTCTACCTCGGTATCGCTCACACAGCAAACGCAGACACATACAGGGGAAAAAAAAGAGCGTGCACACGTGCAGTCTCTTTGTCCCCATCTTGGAGACAAACACAACCCTTCAGACTCAGCCGCTCGATCACATACAGCTTTCGGTGTTTGACTCAGTGAGTATCCGCGGGGCCTAGGGACCGTTACTGCTGCCACTGCAGTCTTCCACTGTCCTCCTCCTTCACCTCCTCCGCCGCCTCCTCCTCGTTGCTAGCCTCAGCCTCGCTCCTGCACTCTCATTTGCTGAGCGCCAGTGACAGGCAGGAACACAATTGGTCAGCGACGGTACTGGATACAACGTCATGCCACTGTGGCTTGTGGTGGTGCAGAAATCAGAGACGTGTTCTGAGTTATTGGCAGTTTTTCAGCAGTGTGTGGAGTATCATGTTAGATCATTAAGTCTGGAAGAAGCTGGAGGGGCAGGACAGACAGCGGAGATGAAAAGGAACGTTTTAATTATCACCGTTATTGGCTTCCCACATAGCATCTAATTTGTTTGAAAGAATAATGTGCAAATATATCCCAGAGCAACAACAGTGCATTTGTGAAAAAAAGTAACATGGAGCAGAAGCACCAACTGCTACAAATAATTGGAAAACATGACAATATTGGCTGGTTCATTACTATAGTTTTGATGTAGCACAGGCAGACTGTTCCTCCTATGATTTCTGATTTCTTTGGATTAACCTGTGCTTTCCCTTTCTCTCTGTCCTCTTCCTTAGTGCTGATTGTTTGGTGGCTCACCTCCAAACAATCAGCAAGATCTCCTCCACCAGACAGTTGACTCGGGCTGTTGTCTTTAGTTTTATTGCTTAGTTATTAGCTGAACGTGGATCCCATCACCTATATTTGTGCACAGTTTTCTCATAATCTTTGCATCTTTGCAAATTTAAGTTGATCTTGAAGGTGGTGTAAAACGATGTAAAACTGGCATACTGTCTACAGTGATGCTGGTGTCCCAACAGCTTCCAGTTCATGGCAGGCTTGAGCTGTGGTGGTTCCTGCCTCGTTCCTTAACATCCAAACTAATTTCCTCTCATCTGAGAGTGACAGTTTGGGTCTTCTACCACATCTAGGCAAAGGGGTGACACATCCAAATAAGTTGCAATTACGTACAACTATTTGAACTAATGGTCTTGGAATCCAATAAGTTTCTGGAATGGATCTCAACCTTACTGTAGATTTTTGAGCTATGTTTAAATGAACTCCACAAATTCTGCCTAGATGAGTTGTCAAATATCCAACCAGAATGAAACCAGAAGACTGCTGATGGCTATCAAAAGCATGTCATAACGGTGCTACTTGCTAACTGATATTTTACCAAAAACTAGTGGGGAATATGTATAACTTTGAGCCTCTTTGTTTCATTTTTGACCTGCGTGGATTAAAGAAAATCCAAAATAAATTTGGTCCTTGTTAGATCAAGTTAGCATCAAAAAGTCATTCCATAAAAAGTCAACCAAATCTAAAATAAAGTTTCCACCTGACATCCTAATAATCTTCAAAGAAAAAAGTAAGATCATGTTGAATTTCAGGAGAAAAAAAAGGTGGGACAGGGCTATGTTTACTACTGTGTAGCATCCCCTCTTATTTTAACAGACCTCCTCCTGGACTTTCAAGAGGGGATTCAAGTTGTTAAACAGTCCTGGCTTTTCTCTGCTGCAGTTTTGGTGAAAGCTCTAGATTGCAGGCATTTACAGCCGAACAGATCACATGGGTGTGGATCAAGCTGCTATTTCCAGGGTGTCACATGAGCTTGTTTTCCTTCCTACTTTTTTGCCCAGCACAGTATGTGAAAACGTTATCACTCTTGGTACAAGAACATGATACTCTTCTGTCCTTGTTATTAATCTAAATGATTTAACACGACTGTTAGATTTTAATTGTTCACAAGAAGTTTGCATGGAGTCAGGACATCTTCACCTACCAGCACCTAACTGAGCTTTAAAAAGCTTTAAAGTAAGAACTGCAACATGTCATTTTTCTAATGCTACCAAAAGCCTGGAGAGCTTTTGGTTTTATTCGTCAGTTCAGAATTTTCTTTTTAGTGTTGAATCTGCTCTCATTTGTTGTTACTAATTAGTCTGGCTGCTATCAGAAAAGCTTCAGGAGCGGAGTGGGCAGAGGGTTCGGTGATATATGGTGGTCTAGTGGGAGGGGAGTGGATCAAAAGTTAAAGAAATATATATATATTTATATATTTTTGCCTTCTTTCTTTTCTCCTTTGTTTGGGTCTGAGAGAGAGATAAACAAAGCTGCCGGTGATACAAACATCCCATCTGACCCAGAACAGAGGCTGCTGTGAAACCATGCTCATTTGTTGAAGCGCAACCCTTTGATTGGCTGCCTGCTCTAATTAGAACAAAAAACATATGCTAGACTCCAGCCGTCTCATTGACACCATGTCCTTGAAACAACACCGAGCGGCCCTGCTGTCTGACTGTGGACAGATTCGGGCTCTACGCATGAAGGGCGCTACATGTTATCACTGGTAAACGTGGCCTTGAAAGGCCTAAGCCTTTCTTTTCTTATGGCGAGCATGAGGACGCCCACTTCTGTGGCACTGCCGTCACATGCTGGCCCAAAATGCTTTGGACTTGGGTTTTTATATGAGCAAACACTACTGCTTATCCTTGCTTAATTACGTTTGAGATGCTTGTGTGAAGCTTTTGATTGAGCAGGGTTTTAGGAAGACCTTTAGTTAGAGCTGACTTCATTCTGCTTATTTGACATCTTTATCATTTGAATATTACTTTTGGCTGCTCCCCTTTTTCCCCAAGGGGCCACCACAGTGGGTGGATCCATGTTTGAATTGCCAAAGATTTTCCCCCAGTTATTCCACTGCCAAGCTTGGGAATGGCACTAGAAGTACATTTGCTTGTGACCGCCAAAGCTGGCCTTCTCTTTCACATGTCAGACAAACATGATGCACATATATAAGATCAAATATGAGCTTGTTCCACTGTGGGCTCTTAGAACAGGGATGTTAAACTCATTTTACAAAATGTTTAAATACACATTTAATCGCTGACATATGTACTATAAGATGAAAAAGTGCAATTTCAACAGTACATCTCGGTTTTTCTACATGATATAGAAATCCTGCTGGAGTAAATGAACAAAATTTGTCAACATGGCTCTTTGGGCCTAAACTGAAAAAAAAAGAAATGCGTAAAATTACAGAAAATAATGTGCTGCTCATTGCCCACACTGTGCTGTCATTATAAAACAAAAAGTTCTTGTTAATTTACAGAAAATGTCCTTTTTTTGTGGACATGCTGTAAAAAACGAACAAACAAACAAACATTTTTACAACAGATGGAGAAAAAACAGGAACTTTGGTGTCATTTAAATATTTATTACTTAATTACTTATGCATGGCGTGAATGGCCATGGCAGAGGTCGTCTTTAGCAGGAAAAAGCTGTGGAACTTATGAAAATACAGTTAAAGGTTTATTCCTTTCTTTACATTTTCCAAAACTATCCCTTGGGTGGAATTGGAGTGCGTTAACTGTCCCTGTTCAAAGTTACAAGCTAACATTTTCAGACACAGAATTTGAACATCCACTAACTGAGCCACTAAAGATTACAGTGTTGAGAAAACTGAAAACACAAGCCTTAAATTGGTTCAAATTTAAATTCTGTCAGGTCTGACAGGCTTTGGCAGCTGTGCTGCCAAATGTTGATAGCCACTGTAAAGACAACGTGTTTTGAATTCCCTACAGTTCACACCTGTGATTGCCTTCATCTCCATAGCAACAGCATGCAGAAAGAAATATGATTTCTCTGAATTAAAACTGGTGACCACAACACAAACACACAGGCTTTTGTGTTCGGTAACACTGAAAAGATCGGCAGTTCTAATAAACCATGCTCCTGGAGGAGTGACAGGTGACGTATAAGGCTACATAAAGGTTACATTTTTTTATTCTTGTTTTTGTATCTCACTACAATCGTGTCCTCTGTGTATCTGTGAGTGCTAAATCCTGTGAGTCGCAAGAAGGATTTACTTCATTGTATTTTCTCACTTGCACATCTGTTCATTGCTTAATGGCAAGCGTTGACTGGCTGACTGGAGGCACCGTCATCTGCCAGCACTGGTGTCACTGGCACCAGCTGATCAGGTCACACAAGTCCTGGAGGGTCTGAAGCTTGAGGCGTACTTTGGTTTGAGGTCACTCTGGTGAAGCCTGACTTGCAAAGAACTGCAAATGTGTATACCTGGAAGGATAAATCTCCTCCTTCCAATTCACAGTCTTATTTCTTGAATCAACTCCTCCTTTTCTCCTCTTTTCCCACGCTCTTCTTGTCAGTCATTATCCTCCTTCTCTCCACCCTCTATACAGTTGGCAGTCTGGTCGGCTCAAGCTGGTCAACCTGATGTCGTTCTGTAGCAGGCACCATTGGCAGAGCTTGGCACATTGTGCGGTCTGCTGAAATTCACCGAGCACACTCACATAAGTGGAAATGGGAAGGGCCTCTCATTCTCACTAGTGCAGACAAATCCACCGGCACACTTGACATAAAACACTGTCAGATAGTACAAATCCGGTTGACAAGTTAGGAAAACATCAGCGTTTTGGCAAGTAGTTAACCTTTAAATAAGTGCAGATATAAGGAAGATAAGAAGTGTCAGATCAGACCGAATCTAGACGATAAGAGTGCCGCACTGCTCGGTGAAAGTACAGCTCCTAAATGGAGAGCGACAGTTGAGATGGACATAGCAAATGAAGACAGAGCCTCAAGGATGTCTATGGGCAGCTGTCAATCACATCAAACAGACTCTCACACCAAATCATTATTACACAGAAGCTATAAACTGGTGCTCTGACGTAAGATGTAAGTACAACAGATGCCTTCCAGTCAAAGTAAAACCACTTTTAGTAATGAGAGTCTTCACATTTATATCAATCTGCATCTAATCATCTGATTTGCCACGATTGCATTTAATTGCTGTCTGATGTGAAATCTCTTTTAATTGGTAAAGCGCACACATCCAACGGACCTGCTTCTTGTTTTCTCCAACAAAATGTGGAGTTACACAAGGAGAGATAAACAGTTCATTCGGTGTGAAAAAATGTTATCACTCATCTTTGCAGCAGTAAATTGTGGTCACATCTCATCCAAACATAAAAAAGATCTTCCAGGCAATTTAGCAATAAACCTCACATTTGTGTGAACAGATAGCTTGAATGTGGGTGAAACAGTAAATCAGGTTTGAAATTTCAAAGTCAATCAAAGCCCATGGAAGGTGGAGCTAAAAATAGGTTTCTCACTCTAACCTACATGGCAACTAGTCTGAAAAACACAATGGAGGTATACTACAATGACTTTAACACTGAAAAGACACTGTTAATGTCTGCATTACAACCTGCAGTAAAAGGAAGGACTTTATGCAACTGTTTTATTCCAAGAGTGGTGCCAAGGACTTCTGGCCTTACTGTAACAATAATAACAAATGTTAGTTAATAGTAGTAAATGTTACATAAGGACAAGTAGGCTAGTAATTATTCAGACATGTCCTAGAAATGAATCAGGTAAAAACGGTTAACTTCAAAAAGCAAAAAAAACAAACAAAACAAAATAAATTTTTTAATAATTAAAATTTTGTGTGCTTGCTAGCAAGCTAGCAAAACACACTGGTGTCCTTGCTATTACAAATTCAAACTGCGTCTCAGATATGTCTACACCACAGTAGTGTTTTTTTATTCTATTTGGAAGTGTTGGCAAGTCAAAAGCCAAAAAATAACATGGTGCACAGTCTTACGTCAAAAAAAAGGAAATAAAGGCAAGATTAAAAAAAAGAACACCATTGACATTGCGAGACAAAATCTCCATGTTCCTTGTCTACATGTAAAAGCTAAAACAGAGTTTTGTTTTTAAAAAATCTTCACCTCGGAAGGTGTTTTCCTAAAGCGTTGTTTTCTTAAACTACATTTACATGTGGATGAGAACACAAAGAAAAGCGTGCACCAAGCTAGCTTAGCTAGAATGCTACTTTCTACTACTCCCTTTTTCAATATGGGTCACCACAGCATGTAGCGCCACATTGATCTGGCAATTTTTTACATCATATACCCTTCCCGGCACAACTCCAAAAAGGTATTTTTGTCTCCCAGTGGGATGAAACTGGGAATCTTTTCGGAAATGCATATGGAAACACTGACTAGCTTTCCTTAGAAAATAACAAAAGAGAAACAGCTGTCCTGAGTCTTTCTAAAGGTAAAAAAAACCTAACTAAAATACCTCTAATGCTAGTTTAAGACTGCACTGTTCTTACACTGTCTAACACATTTGTTAACTTAGACTATTAGAGTCGTAACTGTCACAAACTTGGCTTGAGACACAATACAGACTACATCTCAATCATCAACCAATTATAGTTTGTTGTCCTTCACAGGATGGGCACTGTCCCTGCCAAGATCCTGACGATCTTCACCAAAATCCCCCAAAAAAGAAATTGAAAATAATGGCTGTCTATGCCCTTCTTTGTCAGCATCACTGTCAGATTGATTGTCAGAAATAGATAGACCTTGGGGGGGAAAAGGTAAAACAAATGAGAACCTTTTTGCTAGGGTGTTGCAAGCTGTCCAGTATGTGGCAGTGGTTGCCATCAACAGGCAAGGCAACACTTTACAGTAGTTTGTTTCAATGCACAATGTCTGTCCTATTTTCACACCAGTGTAATGCAATGAACCTTTCAAAATAATACAAACAACAATAATTATTGTAAAAACAATAAGTCTTGGTTTTATGTGTGCACTTTATATTTGCTTTAATCAAGAATTTAACCCCCCCCCCAAAAAAAAAATGTTTATGTTTGATTGCTAAAAAAATTAAATTACTAGAGCACATGACTAAATCTGGGACACATTACACAGTGACCAACAGTAACTTATAGTATTGTGCTAGGGTAGGAGAAGTGAGAGAGGAGGCTTAATTCTCCCATCAGGCATCACTTAGTGAACAGCCTGGCTTCCTGCTACAGCAGCCAACTAGCGCCACGCAGGCAGCTACACTTGACATTCCCAGCACAGCTCAGCTCAAACGGGACATCTGTTAGCTTCATGCAGCAAGGCCTCCATGAAACACCTCCCTCATTTTCAGGTATCATCGAAGAACTGCCCAGGTGCTTCAGTATTAATTAGCGCCGCAAACTGATGAAACTCAATATAAAGTTATAATATGCAGTGAGAAAGCAAATTGTGTTACACGGCTTATCCAGTGAAGAGCAGACAGCGTGCACACTCTGGGTGAATTCTCTGTCTAGTGAGAAAAATAAACATATATCCAGATACAGGAAGATTAGAGGGTAAAAAGCTATAAATTTACCTCCAATATAGAGTCACTATTTGAATTCAGCTGCCCCGAGGCTGTAGACTACATCTGGTGCTCAAGAAGTTTGAGAGTAGATAATACTGACAGGTATATCCAGTTTAACACCCTTTAATCTATTCCTTCTGAGAAATGATTAAATTGCTCCCACAATGCTCCCACAATTGCTCCTACTATCCTCCAGCGACCTTGCTGTCTCTCCTGTCGGTAAAAGGTTTGCAATTGACGGGTGAACTCTAAACTGCAGACGTCATTCCTTCAAAGACCACTGCCGCCACGGTGGACAGGCCTCTTGATAAGAGAGACAAATCATTCACATGAAAACGTTACTATTTTAAAACTGCACGATTGCTCATAATGACAGTATTTGACAGAATGGCTGAAGCAACCTCTCTCTCCTTTGTCCACTAACTGCTTTCCACATCGCTTAACTGAAACCACAAGCCAGCGTGAAAAATGACAGAAATTTAGCTTTACTGGGAAACAAAGATTGACGTGATGTCTCTACATTTATGAGACCTTTTCAAAAACAAAGTACTGTCGACAAAAATGCATGTGAACATATCGACGAGCACCATTACCGATGTGCGAACACTTTGGTGGTAAAATGAAATGGAGCACAGATGAATGTACCTAAGAAAAACTGAGAACTGTTCTCACTTATAAAATTACATCAGAAACACCTGAAAACTAGTATTTATCATCCCTAGGGCCTCACAAAATTCAGTTGTAAGGATCCATTATCTACTCGACTACCCTCACTAACACCGATCCATCAACCAAGTATCCATAACTACTGTGTATTTTTATCTATTTTTAATGTGTCATTAAAAAAAACAATTTAAATGTCACACAAAGTCTTTGATTAAAAGAAAAGAGGCTATTTTAGAGTAACTGGATAAGGAGAAAAGATACAAGCACCTGTGATTAAAGATGAACAAACATCAGCTCAATATTCACAGTATCTGTTATTTCATCAGTCTACTACTTGTTTCTCGTGTAGTACCAGGATTATAATACGGATTAGGTCTATTTTGGAGAATGGGTCAAGGTTACCCATGCAGTTTATGGATTATGTCACCAGTTGGAGGTTCTCATTTCAATGCGTATGTGCAACAGGGGCCCTCCGGCTGCTGAGCCACCATTTCAGAGCTTACTGCCCCACATACGTTGCCGAAAGGCACGGTGATGCACAACTCTGAGACCCCCGTGAGTCGAGTCTTTGTCATTCGCTGGTCGCAGCAGGACTAAGTAAATGTGAAATGCTGCATCTACAGCATGACTTCTGCTTTTTTTGTAACCCCCACAAACATAAAGAAGAAAGGAGTAAGGCTGCGGCCCGTCTTTGCTTTGTCCTTGTCAAGTCGAGTCTCCCTGCTTTCTTGCCTTCCCTCGCCCCCGTACCCCATGCCACAATCATCGCCAAGCCAGCGCCACTCTGCCCCAGCAGGGTGTTTTAAGATGCGGGGAGCCGAGCACGAAGCGATGGAGCAACAACTCTCTCAATTTTTTTCCTCACTCCCCCACCCCCAGAGCATCTTCTGCACCACTGCTCTGCCACCACTAATTCATCAGCGCAAATCTCCTGCAAACTTCCTATACAAACAAGTGCGTCGTTGGCTTCAGCTCCCCAGCGCACGCTCGCCCACAAAGGTCACACAAGCGCAGACCTCCCCAGAAACAACAACACGCTAGACGCTGCTGTATTGACATCTGCTCCATGATCTGTATAGAAACAGACAGGGCGTCTCTTTGTGTTTGACCTAATGGCTGTTGACGCGAGTGCTTGTTGCTTAATTCAACACCTTCCAAAAATGGAACTGCAGATGTGCACCAGCTTAATGATAAGTTACTAATATGTTTTTCCACTCTGTTGTTCACATCTGTTTTGTTTCACTCAGAGTCGGCGAGGCCCCTGAGGGAAAGTGCCAGTTAACACCAAAGCTCTATCAGAAAGAACAAGGTAAACAAATCTCAGGCTCTGATGTATTCAGTTCATTTACATCACTAGATAGTAAATTGGGAAGCTGCTACTGTTTATTTTGTATATTACAAAAGACACTCACTGTTCAGTTTACTAGATACACCTGTTCAACTGCTCGTTAACACAAATATAAAACGAGCCAATCAAATGACAGAAACTTCATATATTTAGGCAAGTAGAACTGGTCAAGAGGACCTGCAAAAGTTCAAACCGAGCACCAGTATGGGGAAGAAAAGTGATTAAACCATATCTGAACGTGGAATAGCTGTTAGTGCCACACGTGCTGGTCAGCGAGCAATTCTCTGAAAATGTCTTGCTGATGTCAGACAGAGTAAAATGGCCAGACCGCTTCGAGCTAACAGGGAAGGAGTGATAAAAATAACGACCTGTTACAACAAAAGTATGAGGAACACATTGAACCTTGTAGCTTTTGAGCTACAGCAGCATCACCGGGTGCCACCGGTGCTGAGAACCGGAAAGTGAGGCTACACCAAAATTGAACAATAGAAGACCACTGAGGCTGATGCATAACTGTAGCATCAGGCTACAGGACATGATCTGGTTACAAGGCAAAAAGGTAGAGTGTGGGACAGACGTACAAACACATAAGATGTTTATTATTTTTATCATTTAGTGCTTAAAACTTCAGTTTTTGTGGCTTACATAACCCTAACAGCTGGATGTTTATCACAGCTTAATGTTTTCAGACACATCCAAAGAGCTGACTACACACCCTCACACACACCAGCGACACACACACACACCCACACACACAAATACAAACACACAGAGCACGCTGTTCTACACGAGGTCAATGCTAATCACAGCTGACAGAGAACAATGCAGCTGCAACATGCATGACTTTCAAGGTGTGACTCCTTTGTACACTCACACGCAAAACATGTGACTCAGTTCTGGCTAATTCATGTGTAATAATCAGCATCCAAAAATTCAGCTGATAAAGTCTGCGTTTTTAGCTTCCAATCTGTTTAATAAAAGCTGCAATATATCCAAACATCACTGCATACGAATACTGATATATATATATATAACATATACTATGTGGGTGGTACGGTAGTGCAGTGGTTAGCACTGTGGCCTCTGGCTGGAGCCCTTCCATGCCAAGTTTGCATGTCTCCAAATACATGCTTGTTATGTTAGGTGGTGATTCTGCTGTGCATATAAAGTTTATACAGCGCACCTATTAAACACCATATTTCTTTCTCTGTTTTGGTAATTTTTAAGTTTTATTACTTGATACTCTGTTTGATTCACTGATTGATTTCTTGTTTTCATGCTGCACATAAACATAAAGTTCTCTAATGTTGTTCTATCTGAATAAATAAAGTTCATTAATTTACATGACCCCCGAAAAATACTAGTAGGTGAAGCCTCATCCTCATCAACAACACTCTTCTGGAACAGGTGATGCTTTTCGCTCAAATGTCACAGAAGTAATGAGTGGGCTAATGTTGAGTGTATCTGCATGTAGCTTTATATTCAACCACAGGAGTTGAGTGTTTCTCAGTTCCTCTCACAATCCATGTTCACCCTGCTGGAGAGTGTGTTGAACTCTGCTGTTTTTTCTCTTGGATGTGGCATAACTTTGATTTGACATTCACACAGTGCACGCCATGTTTCCCACATCTTAATCTAAATCCGATACATTTAAAGCCTGTCAGACTATACAAACTTTATGTTGCCCTCTGCTAAAAAGCATCATTTCTACTTGTACATTGTATTTCATATTTTCCAGTCCAAAGAAAGTGAGCGCATGAAGAAAAAAAAAAAGGTGTACAGTTTTGATTAGCATTAGCAGATTGCTGCAGAATTTCCACGACACTGATGGCCACGTGCCATTTTCCTCTCAGAGCTGTGTTTAGACAGCCTATATGGGCCACTAGGTCCCGGCTTACAAATCCACTTTTTCTGACCAAAGTGGATTAAAGTTTCAGTGGTGAAGATTAGAAGCATGGCCTGGAGTGATCATTTCTCTTGCTCTTCCAAGATCCGTGTTAACCAAGGTATCTGTGTGTATGTGCAGGTATGGACTTACTGGATTGAAGGTAGATGGAGAATTTCCCCTGAGTAAGGTTTGGATTTACACAATGCATTTCTGAGAAACTTGACCACTGGCTTCCTTACGGTTTCTCCAAAGTATGTGTGGTTCAGTGCACTTCAAACATCTAGGCTGTACCACGTGTCTTTAGCCATGTCGAAAGGCAGGTATTTATACACCAGTGACCCAAATTTTTAGGACCGCTCACAAGATTTCTCCAATCTGATTAAAATTCGGATTAGAACGTCACTGTTTACATGGACCCGAGTCCACAAGTGATGCGATCATGACGTACGTTTACATGCATCGAGCGTTTGAACAGGAATCATTCTGACGGGCGCAGAATCGTCTAGCTTCCCGGAAATACTAGAAGAAGTTGATTTCCGATCTAAACAAATGCTGCAGGATTTCTCCTTTTATCGTCACTGTGCAACATGCCACAGATTTCAGTCTCTCCCTTCTCTCATATTTGTGACTTCAAGTAAAAGTTTGTGTTGGATACAGACCAGCTTTGTTTCACTCCTGCCACATCTACAACTGCTATAAAGGGGGATAATGGATCATTTCACCCTGAACATCAGTAGAAGTGTTTACATGCACACTCGGTATGATCCGACTGCAAGCAAAATTTAGAATCTTTTGACTGACGTGTTTGCTTGAACCATTTTTATCCCAATCGTCTTTTGATCTGGTTGCTCGTGTCCATGTAAACATGGCTACAGATAAATATGGTTACAGATAAATGCGGATTGTCTTGTCACATGTCAGAGTCTGGCATATATCAGTGTGCTTGTGAACAAGTCTTCGACTGTGACTTTGGCAAAGGCAACAATGATTCATTCAGAGCATCTCAGAAACAGTAGGGCAGGGTTTAGGGGATTTACAGGAAGAAGGTTTGATTCACAGTGGCTCCAACGTGGAAGGTGTGATGCCATATACCACAGGGGAGCAACAGGTCTTATAGAGTTCACACCTTGGTAAGTCTGAACTGCTCTGGCAGCATGCAAAAGACTAATGCCAAATTAGGCACGGGCATTCATCTTGTTTTAACTATTCCAAATGCCACATGTGAAGGTAGGGTGAAAAACCTATCCTCTATTGTACCTGCCTCTTAAATCTGTCTCAATGAATCTCACACTGATGAATTAAAAGTTAGATTTTTGTGAAAAGTGTCTTTTCAAAGACATCAAAAGAGGTGCCAGCTGTGCACAACAAAAATGTTCGAGGTAAGTGATTCATGAATAAAAAAATTTGAAAATATGCTCCCTCATTTCCTCCTCACTCCTGGTTAATCTTTCTCCTAAGTGGAATATTTAAGGAGAGTTACACACAGATGCAGCCTCAGCCTTTAAATAAAAGAGAGACCTGATTCAGGACCATTTCTCTAATGTTTGCTGAAGCCTCATCAGAAATGGTCTCAGTTGAAAGGTGTCCATCAAGACATTCGCCAAGACATAAAAACTGGACCAAACAGGTCTTATGGAGTTATGAATCAAAGTTTGAAATGTTTGGTTGTCAGTATATGGAGGAGTTCAGGAGAGATTAACAACAGTAACAATGTCGGTAAGTGCCTACTGAGTAAAGCACAGCGGAGGCTCTATCACGGTTCGGGACCGCTTTTCAGCCAGTGGTGTTGGAGATCTTGTCCAAATTTATGGAGTTATAAACACAGGAAAGTACAATCAGACTTTGATCCGTCAGATTGGCAACAGTAATTTTTCAGTAATTTTTTTTTTACTGTTTCTGTAAGGATTCGCTTCGCATCTGATTTCATATATGTGCTGTGTATGTGGTTTATGCACTCCTTTCCGTATCACTTTGCTTGCTTTATGAGAGCACAGATGTTCCAGACTCACTCTCTGTGCAAAGCATACTGGGACGTGATGTTCTGACACATTCAGGCCCGAGTTGTTGTTCACTTTAACTCTGCATAAGATTTTTAATCACTCTCTGGGGTAGTTTTAAGATGCATTTATTACATTTCCTTTAGCTTAAAAAAAATCTGTCTAATCAAAAAATTTTGAATAAAGAATTCACTGCAGTGGAAAGTGTGGACCCGATTCTTCCTTTCTAACTACTGTGAAAAAAAACCCTGCAACAATCATCTGTTTCTCAATTTTATAACCACTATGATATTAAAAAGGCCTTTACTCCAATATGTCCATTATATTGCTCTCATCTGCTGGCGAGGCTGCACAGAAGCTTTACAATTATTCAGCCAGACGGCCCTGATTTTTGTGCGATCGTACAATAGCAGAGAGATGAACTTGCAAATGGATGATGCCTCTGCGAAAAACTGGAGTGTAAAGTGGCACACGGCTTCAGAAAGCCTGTCACTACAGCCTAATGACGACTCCACCATCTGGTGTCAAAAAATCACGAGGGCCTATAAAGACACTGTGGACAGTTCTGAAAAAATACCTGTTCTTTCATCCTTTCAGTGGTTTCCTTTGCAACCTCACAAGTCTTCCAAATCTCTCCAGTCTGCACTATGGATATGAAATCCCAGCTTTTAATTCAAACAAATACACAAACCCCGCTTCTTTCCAGACAACTCGGCAAAACCGACTGAAAGCGATTCCCAAATCATGCAAAAGGTCTCGTTTAAAGACTCGTAATTCTTGTAAAATTAAGTTTTTTACATTTGAATTTGCAATTAAATTACTAAAAAGCTTACAAGGAAAAAGCCCTGTCATTGTTCCTTCTTTGATTTACTTGATTAAAGGTCTGAATACAACAAAGTGGCTTCTCCACTTTTCCTTCTCAACGGTTGCATCCATTTGCAGAGCAAAATAAATGATTACAATTGCGGCTTTCTCTCATTACTTCTTTTTCTACCTTCAAAACGAACCTCGGTTTAAAGTAAACCTACGTTGCTGTTTTTTTTAGACACTATTAGAGAGAGAAATTCCCTTTAGATGAAAAGGAGGATCCAGCAAAAATAGTTGGTACATACCCAGCACGTTCTAGAATGGGTTCCATTGACTCTTGCGCTGAAGAGATAATGGAATCGATCCCTCAAACTGCTTAACTTAAGCGTCTGCCTGTCATGTGACCTTGTCCTCATTAGCAGAGTGGGGCACTGTGCTAATTTATTTACTTAATATAACCTAGACAAGCAGGGATGCACAGACAGAATGAGGAAGAGGAGGCCTGAGATGGCCAAGCTGATTTGAGCCTGTTACTGGAGCCTGAGTTAAGACCTGAGGAAGGAGGTGTGTGTGTGTGTGTGTGTGTGTTTGAGGTGGGGGGAAGGGTTGGGTGGTGGGTGGAGGGGATACAATGACAGAGGAAAAGATTGAGATTGACAGGACAGAGGGGGAAAAGGATGGGGAAGCTGTCAAGGCTAGCAAGACAGACAGAGACAGAAGGCTAGTAATGCAGAAGGAGCAGAGAGGAGAGGAGGAAGAGGAAGCTGGCTAGAGGTACTGTGGGGCATGGGGGTTGTTATGTGCCCTGTTTTGCCTGGTCCTCGCCGCATATCCCTCGTGGCCAGACTCCAGGGGCACGTCACTTGGTTCTGTTCCAGGTGGTAAAAGCATAAGGGCTCCTGGTGGCAGAGATGTGCCACACTCACACTCAGCCATCTGGTGATGAGTCACTCTGTCTCTGTGCTTGTTTGCTCTGACTGGGCATAAGATTGTATGCCATCAATGTGTGTGTGTGTGTGTGTGTGTGTGCGCGCGCGCCTGTCCCTTTAGCGAATTAGCACCCCGTTTTATATGATGTCAACTCAGAGGAGACATAATCAGTAAAAGCTGAAAGTATCTGGATTTCATCTGCAAACTGGCAATGAGTGAGGTCACTGCCAGATTGTCCTGTTTACTGAGAACAAACAGAAGACATCAGTGAGGGTGAAAATATAGTAGGCAAGACAGTAATTTAGTAAAAAAAAATTTTTATTAATAATAATAATAATACTAACAAAAAAAAACCCACTGGGGACAAGTGAAATGACACTAGCAATGTAACTTAAAATGCATCTGTGCACTGCAAATGAAATGCAAAAAGTAATGGAGACGCCCCGGAGGCGATGCACAGAGTAATCTCCTCAGTATTGTGCATGCCTGATGGCAGCATGCATGCTGCCTCCTAGATAGATGGAGCCAACTAACAGCTCTGTTCTTGTGTGACAGCTCCCCTCCTCCGGGCCACAGCTGACCCAAATCTATGGTTTTTTTTTTTTACTCTGACACTCTGGCACTCCGCTCTCTCCTCAAATCCCAGTATCATTTCTCACACAATTATCATGGCGAAGAGACTGTTGTGTCACCCTTACTTTTACTGCCCCCTATCTCCCAACACGCAGCCTTACTTCACTTTACAGAACATTGCAGTACAAATTGGAAAAAAAGCAGGCAGGATTTTTTTTCTCCCCACTGGAAAAATCTCACAAGATCGATTTTCTAGTAAATAGAATAGAATAGATGTGTGTCTGTATAAGAATGAATAAATAAAGGGGGCTGAATTACCAGCACCCAGAAAATATTTTTATGCATGACAATTGTCCGAACCAAGCTACCTGATTTTATGCTTCAGTGGATGAAGGAGATAGCAATGGCAGCAGGAAATACACTTTCCCATTCTTGTGAATGCAATATCTCTCAAACGCTCCGAGGGGATGTCTTCAAATTGTGCTCAATAGTGCTCAAATGTGGACGCATTAGAATTTGGTGGTCATGGTCATTATAACCTCCAGAAATAATAAGCTGGATAGTGTGGTGGTAAGACTACACACCTTTGGAGCGGGAGTTGCAAGTTCGATTCCCACCCGGTATCCAGTAAGGTTCCTGGCTAGACCCCCCCATGCTAAAACCAAGCCCTGGAATGGCGCGTCTGTGTCCGCAACTCGGACACAAGCATTTCACTACATGTTGTACTGTGTATGTGACAAAAAAATTATTGAATAATGTACCCCTATACCATCAGAGATGAAGGCCTTTCAACTGAGTGCTAATAACAAGCCAGATGGTCCCTCTCATGTTTCCCAAAATGAATTCCAAATTTGATTTAATCTAACCACAGAACAGTTTTTAAACTTGGCCTCAGTCTGTTTTAAATGAACCGTGACCCAGAGAAGAAGGCAGCATTACTGGATCATGTTCATATATGGCTTCTTCTTTGCGTGATAGAGCTTTAACCTGCGTTTGTGGATGGCATGACGAACTGTGTTCACAGACAGTGATTTGTGGAAGTGTTCCTGAGCCCGTGCACTGATTTCCATGACAGAAACACTCCTGTTTTTAATGCAGTGCTGCCAGAAGGACTGAAAAACACGGGCATCCAGTATTGACCTTTAGCCTCTACCTCTGAGCTTTCTCCAGATTCTCAGAATGTTTTGATGATATTATGTACTGTAGATGATGAGATATTCAAAGTCTTTAAATAGTACTCTGAGTAGAACATCGTTTGTGTTCTAATACCGATCTAAACTTCTTTTATCTTCCTTCAGACAAATATCACTGTACTTATATAATGTAAAAAATATAAAACGGACTTAAAAAAAACACCTAAAAAACACAGAAGACTAACTAAAACTATATAACTGTGAATAATCATTTTTCTACCTATAGAAGTACTGTGTAGAGTAAATTCTTGTCTAACAAATAGGGAACATTTACTAGTTACTGCGTCTGATGTAAAAAAAAAATAAATCACATTAATGTGACCTGATTGGTGCTCTTAGATCGGTGCTCCTATTGTGACACTATGTATAACTATTGGTGCCAAACAGAAGGCTGGCCTTGAGCGTGCTGTCCTGTTACATTATAACTGTAACAAGAAACAACACACATAGCATGTTATGGTCCCGGGACTTAAAACCCACAGCTTTTCAAAAAAACAAAGGTATGACACATTAGTCACAAAATGTGCTGAAGAAAGAAACATTTCTGTTAGCTCCACATTTACTATTATCATTGAAATTAAACATAATGTTTTGGCAAGACCCCCTAAATAATTTTTGCAAAAATATGTTTCATATTTAACAAATTAAAAATTGTGTCAGGCCTCTTTGAAAAGTCTAATGACCTTATAAACCGGCTGTTTCTGCTGGCATCAACACAACATGATTGAATTACAGCCAAGCTATTGAGCTGATATGTAAAACTAAAACTAACACATACATTTTCCTACATATGTTTGTTAAATACTAGTATAAAGGTGGAGCCAGGAGATGGTTATAAAAGCTTAGCAAAAATCCTGATGGAAAAACTGCTAGCTTAATTTGGTATAAAGGTAGAAAAAAAATACAAATTTACCAAAACAACAACAAATTAACTTAATACTGAACATCTTATATCTTTAAAAGTAGCATGTATTAGTTGGGTGCCTCTGCAGAACACTCAAGTTTCAGTTTCTATACATTACAATCTATCCTGACCATAGACTGCATATAAAACGAGCAAGGAGCCATTGTAACATCATTGTAATCCACTAATTAGTGGATTCCTTATTTTAAAGCCTCAGTGTTAATGGCCTGGTAACCACAAAATTGATTTTTGGAACCCAGAGGGAGGCGCTGTTAGCTATGGCAAGCACATCTGGTTAGCAAGCTGCATCCAAAAAGCATACAGGTGCACAGCACAGAAATATAGACCTGCTAATTAGCGCTTAAAGGCTAAAGAAACACTCAAATTTACCCCCAAAACTGCAGCACAGACTACTTGGATGGCAAGTAAAATTCTTTAAAAGGCACCAACACCACAGTAAATTGAACGTTCAAATTCAGTGCCTGGACTTAGCAAAGCTGAAGCCCAGCGGCTAAACAAAGATTTGCTGTAGGCGCCCAGGCCCATCAGGAGTTGGATCTGGCCATGCTTTTTTTGTGAAAACTGATCAGCAAGCTTTATTTGATTACCTTGAATTCAAATGTGAATTTTACTGTTGTAATATTGTTATATATCAACCCTTTTCCCATCAGTTCGAGGCACTCAGTGAAGTTTTATATAGACATTAAAATCACGCTTTCTTACAAATCACCTCAACTGTCTTTATATGGGCTGTCACTGAGTTGGTAAGAGCCACATGGCTCAGCAGTTTTTATGGCTGACTCAACCACAGGGCTGTCTGTCACTGCGAAAGTCCTGCCAGAGAGCAGAATGAATACGCTGGGGCCAGCGCTGGATTCCATCTTTGCAAGAAATGCTTTTCCTCTGAAATATTTTGGGTGATGAAACTCCACCCGGCCCATCTGTATCCTAGACTGATTTGAGTTGGGCAGTGCATGATGATGTTTCTGAACAGAGGGTGAAGAATAGCTGAGATCTGTAATGCCTCCCTGACAGACTACAGCAGTAGAATACTTAATCTGCACACCTACGTGTGAATACCTCGATAGAGTGAGCTGCAAAGAAAGAAGCACAGACTTGGGCAGAAGATGAAAAAAAGGGATAATATCTGACTAATCTTACCCCTAGACTAATCTTTTTTTCAGTTCCAAGTGTGGTTTGTTTATGTCTTAGTTTGATTAAACAATTGATAACTGGTAACAAATGAGATCCCAAGTGCACGAAATGGTTGGTAAAGAGGGCTTCATACCAAAACAAAGGTTCCTCTTGGAACAAACTGACTCATGCCATCGCTTTCCTCCCTACATTTTCACTGTAGTTTATCCATCTACCTATGATTATATGTTAGAGCTGCAGGATGTTTTAGCCTCTCTTTGTGCATAATAGGCGAACATATAAACAATCCAAAAGTGACGCAAGCGTGCTCTAATCAGAGGAACAGATGGGTGTATTGATTTATGGTTGAAGCATAGGTACTTTGTGTTTTAACAGTGTCACATTTTAGAGGCAGACGGTATTGTTGCATCGTTGTAAAATCAACGCCTCATGTCGTGGCAAATATAATCAAAGGTGGGAAATTAAGTATTTGGTGCAGATGTCCATAATCGGTGGTCGTAGTACCTCAGCATCTAGCTGATGCTACAGAAGAGAAGCGAGCACGAAGTAATGGTTTTTAAGTGGGTCTGTAGTTGAGTCATCACTAAACCAGAGTAATGAACAGACAATCACTGTGTGCTACCTGAACACGCTCATACGCAGACTTTATGTCAGTTATACTGAGTAATATAGCTACAGACTTATTTCCAAGATTAGCAACACTGACCAACTTAACGTTGCGCTCAACTGATGTTGCGCTATCAATCCGCTATTACGCTAATTGTGAGTCACAATTGCGGCAGCAGAGCTGTGGTTTCTTAGGTGCAGAATGCACCAGAATAATGGGAAGAGAAAAGCATTTTCAGTTTCTCAAGACAGAGAGATCCACAAACAAGCAGCAGACACATGCATGTAAGGCCTGACAGAGCATCTCAAGAGGGGAAACACAGCATTTGGTGATGTACTTCAGGCAATCATTGACTGCAAAGGATTTTCATTCAGTTATGAAAAACAATCCTTTAAAATGTTTTGTTTTTCCAGTTACTTATGAGCCTCTGAGCATGGGGAACTATGTATAAATATGCCTGAAATTCCTAGTTAATTCCAGTTAATACTTCATATGGACATTATGGACTGTAACATGGACATATTGATGTATGGACTGTAGATGGCAAAGAATGACCTAGCTGGGCTGAAATGCTAAAACAGTATTAAGTTCAATCTTAGGCTGTTTTTGTATAAACCCTTTAAACTTCTCAGAGTTAGTATTTGTCAAACAACAAAAGAAGGCTATTACAATGCAAACTTCATGGGTATAGCTTTTATTTTAAATAGTGCTTAGACCCAGCAAGCAGGGTCAACTTAGGCCACCGGACCCATCGTACAGTGGAAGGACCCCTGCTGTTCATGAGTCCCACATGTTTTACATCACATGAAAAAGTGCACAAAAGTAAGTAAGTAAGTAAGTAAAATTTATTTATATAGCACATTTCACAGATAAAAATCACAAAGTGCTTCACAATAAAACCAGAAATACAAATAAAATAATATAAAACAGTGAAAAAATTAATTAAAAGCTCGCT
>VUQG01015490.1:2311-12711 GCA_015106755.1 Etia nguti
ATCTTTTCGCGATCAGTATAATAACAAATGCATGCGACTTCCTACAAGGCAATATCTTACACTAGCTTTATGAATTTTACAGAAATGGTCTTTACCGTACAAAATAACATACCTTGCAGCAATTGTTGTTGTGATGTGGCACTATATAAATAAAAATAAATTGAATTCAGTTTGGTTAGTGGGAAATGACTCACCTTTGGAGGCAGCCTCTAGTGGCTGCTGAAATGGGCATTTAAATATTAACATTTTTCAGCTGTGGGGCTTTCTGTATGTGTAAAGGGTTCTGATCAGTCATGTAAATATCAGATTCTCAATGCTAGTGTTTTAAATTTGACCAAAAAACTTGAACTAGTAACATTTACTATAAATCTTTATTTAGTTAGTTTATACACAGAGTCAGTTCAGTTAGTTTTCCCTTTATTTCAGTTAGGTAACACTCATTTTATTAGCTAGGTTTACATTTATGTAGGATTTCCTTGATTTAGATCAAAGCCATCAAAGCTCCACTCACATCCAGAAAATGTCTATTTAAAAAAAAAAAAAAAAACTATGTTGGTATATAGATATATTCAGAGCAGAGAGGTGACTGACCTCCTGACCTGGACACAAACCAGGACCATACAAACTGGAATACAATAGCCCAGGACAGATATGCTGAGGTCATTGTGCCACACATAAACAAGCTCTCATTTCTCCCAGCTCAGCAGGAACGTCACTCCAGTCTTTTCATGCAGCAGCAGGTGACCACAAGCCACTGGACCAAAAATGAACAACAAAATATGTCTGCATGTGATGAAGCTGAAGTGACACTGCAGGTGCTGGGAGTGTGAAAACACCTCAACACACAAACTAGAATGTTAGCAACTTTAGGAGGAGGACTTTTAGGAGGATTTTGCAAAACAAAGCGGTTGCTGCTGGTTGGGACCAGACAGTAACACGTACTGATTTCAGGTAGTTTGTGCCAATTTGCTAACAAGGTGAATGGGATTTATCTTGTTATCATGTGGGAATAACAACAGCTTAAAGGACAGGGGGAAAAATCAATTAGCCAAAATTATTTGAATATTAACTAGGTGATATTTTTGGTTACATGGTTAAATATGTAGTTTGACCAATGCATGTAATTAAAATCCAATTCTTATTTTTTCACATTTGACGTAGAAGCATGTTATAAATTTGCACTCTTATTTAATTATCAATTAAAAAGAAAGTCTATACAATAACAAAAGTGGGTGGCTTATAACAAATGTGTCTAATTAATTAAGTATATATTTTTTTATGTAAAATTTCATTAATTTTAAGTTTAATTTCCTTGATTACTATTTACAGGTATTACACTAAATAATAATATTAGTTATCTTGTAGCTTTCAGTTATATTACAGTTTTGTCCTTTATTTTTTCCAAAGGTTTGAAAATAACACAATAAACTCCTGAAAATATATCTATTTTTATCATCATTATGTTAAAATATATTTATGTAAAAGATTTACACAATTATTCTTGGCATTACTGAAGTAGCTATGCATGATTCGGTTCAAAATAATCTTTATTTATCTCATACCTGGCCTTAAGGCATCCTGTCATCTTCATATACTGTCTGAAATAAGTCCTTTTAACCCCTCCCACTTTGAGTCAGCTTTCTTGTTATGGCTGCCAGAAGTTAACGAGTAGTTTGAAAAGGTGGTGCGTCTAAAATGCCATGAGAAAAATGTCTAAAACTGAAGATTTAAAGCACTCTGAAGGCAAAATTGGGGATATACAGTAGAGTGTCATGAACTGCAAAGTTTAAGCACCAGACAAACAAAGGTTTGTTTGTTTGCAAACAAACAAACAAAAGGTAAACTTTATTTCAAAGCTGATAGCTTTAGTTCAGGAAAGCAAAAAATAAAGTGTAATCCAAGAATATTAAGCTGATTCCCAAAAGGCAATAAACAGGAAAAAGCTACAGAGACTTATGCTAAAAAGACAACAATGGCTAGAATAAAGACAGACTGTTTATACACATGAAGGCAGATGTCAGGTAGATGGAAACACTTCTCTTTCCATCTACCTGGCACAGTTGAACTTAATCTAGACAGTGAGACAAGGGAGGAAGAAACATTGCAAGACACAAATATCTACCAAAATAAATCAAGAAGTGAGTGACAATAACTGAAACAGGAGATGTAGAGATTTGTACTTTCACACATCGGAGGATGCAGGGAGGAAGGGAATGTAAGTGACAACTTACAACCAGAACCTAGAACTAAGAATTTAAAGTTCAAAGCACACGAAAATCCAACACATAAATGATAAACTAAGAAAATAAGGAAAGGCATAACGAATCAACTTTGGTGTTTTTCTTTTTTTTTTGCTGCATCATGATATGGCATCTCAACCCCTGTCATCTGTGTTGTTGCAGGTGCAGAAGGAGAAGCTCCATGCCGAGCTAAAGCAGGTACTGAGCCAGAAGAGAAGTCATCTGAGAGAGTCGACCTGCCAGCTGGCCCAACCAGAGATGGACTCTGAGCCAGCAAATGAACAGACAGTAAGCAGAAATCTGACAGACTTTTCAGGCTGAAATATATTACCTTTATGTGTATCAGTGGCTTAAAGCTGTAATGTGTCAGGTGATGCACAGTTAAACACACAGCAAACTGTTAACTTTTTCCTACATTTTACTTCCTCTCTTCAGCCTGTGGAAAAGTGAATGTAGTCTAAGAATAGAATGACCTTTCTTCTGCGACAGCTTCATGGATAAAATGAACTTTGAAATTTAGAAAAGTACAGTAAAACATGCACCAACTCAAACAGGTGGAAAATTTTATTCAGCATTGGAGCCCAAAAACAATTAAAATTCAATACAGAAAAGTGTTTTTAGCTTTTGACCTGCTGCTCTGTTTTGATGCAGAAGTTTGATGCAGGCTAACAAAACCACAGGATTTATGCATTGACAAACTTCTTTTGAAAGACTGAAATAATGACTAGTTTTGTGTTTAAGTATTTTTTTGATATTACTTACTCAGACTAAAATAAAACTAGAATTAGTAATAAGAAAACAAACAAAAAAAATCTCATGGATAACAGAAGTTTTGAGTTGGTGTCTGTGTGTCGCAGAGTGCAGAGGAAGCCTTTAAATCTGTGGAAATCGTAGTGGAGACAGAGGCAGGAGCTGGAGCCAGCGGCTACAGTGTGACTGGTGGAGGAGAGCGAGGGATCTTTGTTAAAGACGTCCTCAAAGACTCTCCAGCTGCTAAACGCCTCAGTCTACAGCAAGGTACCTGCAAACACACCTGATTCATTTAGAAAGCACTTCTAGCATACATAACATTTATATAAGATTTAAAAGGTAATTAAAAAGATATTAAGACTTCTTTGAAGGAGTTTGTACAGAAAACTTTATTATTTTTTGGAAAAGCCCAGTATTACATTTTCCACATCATCTGTTCTCATTTGATTCCATATCAACTTTGTTTATATACCACCTTTAAAAACAGAGTTCATGAATTGCTTCAGTAATATAATGAAATATGAAACAAAAAGCCAAAAAGTTGGGGCCATATAAAGCGAGACAAAATTAAGGTGAAATTAATTTGAAATTAGAAGGGGAAAAAAAATCAAATGTAACACAATATCAAAAGAAGATAACAGGACAAGTCTTGACCCAAAAGGGGAAAATCTACAAATTCCAACAACATTTGAAGCCTATTTCTATGCAGAATTTTTGTAAAAATATTGATTAAACACTGCCTGACTTGCCAGAGAGTCTGCAGTTTCCAAACAATGCATTTATATTGATGACATTGTCATGGCTAACTGTAAAAAAATAAAAATAAAATCAACTGGTTTCAAGTTTACAAGCAGATGTAGGTGTACATTTAAATTTGCCACTTAATCCAGCATGACAGTACTTTAATAATTTTTTATTTAATAAATTACTTTTACTTCTTCTACTTTTTCCACTAAATGCATCCCTGTCACCATCTATACCAGATAGATAGATAGAACTTTATTAATCCCTCAGGTAGGTTCCTCTGGGAAATTCAGTGATATATACATATTCAATAAATATACATATATATTCAGTAAATATACATCACAAACTGATGTACATGTGTTATGATGAACATATTACATGATAACACAGGATACATTGTTCATACTGTTTTTCTGTGTGAAGGTGACCAGCTGCTAAGTGCCAAAGTCTACTTTGACAATGTGAGGTATGAAGACGCTTTAAAAATCCTTCAGTGCGCAGAACCATATAGGGTCAGCTTCCAGCTTAAGCGAACAATCCCTGGAGCAGATGTCAGTGTGCGCCCAAAGGTACCCAGTGTGGAGGTCAAAGGTCCCAAAGCCAAGATGGCCAAAATGGTGATGTAGCTTTATCATTTTATTGTAATCACTTTTAATCTTGAAAGCCATTGTGTTGAAAAAATACATTGTGGGTGATCAATTGATACAGATAGATACAAGCCTTTAAATGTTGTTGACTGACGGTCTTGTCACATGTTTCTTTCAGAGTGTGAAGGGGACCAAACCATTCAAGACTCAAAAGAAACGAGGTGGACGTTTTGGTCTGAAAAGGCTAAAAGAGAAGCGAAGAGAGGAGCTGGTGGTAGAGGGAACACCTCCCAGGCTGGAGATGAGTGATGTAGAGTTTTCTCTCCCCAAATTCAAACAAAGGAAAAGTCCAAAAGTTGAAGTAGAGGGAGTCAGAGGAGCACCAGTTGAGAGGAAGGCAAAGAAGAGGATCAGGTTGGCCTTTTTTGTTTAGGTTTTTTTGTCTTTGGTAGTTCCAAATACTACAATACAATGCTTGTTGTACTGCAGTAAAATCAGATGATTTTCTGATAACTTTGTTTTCTTTTGCATTAAATTAGATATAATCTTTTGGGGAAGTATTACAATGGCCTTTCCTATTTCTTTTTTTCCTCTCTATACACTGTTTTCCCAGGTTCCCGCACATAAAAACAAAAGGTTATGCTGGAGCAGAGATGGGAGCAAAAGTGGAGACAGGACAGTTTGAGGGACAAGTGAATATTTCCCCATCTGAAATGCCTGGAGCTAAAGTGAAAAGCAAAGGAAAAGGACACAAGTTTGGCATCACCTTTCCTACAAGCAAACACACAAAGTCAGGCTCTACTTTGGAAACTGGATCTGTGGAGCTGAAGCCTCCGGGGGTAAACATCCAGCCGCCATCTGTGGAGTTCATTTTGTCTGCTAATAAAGATGTGAATGTGGAGAAGGGAACATCTAAAGTTAGCATACCTGATGTGGAGTTTGCTCTCCCTTCAGGAAAAGCTGAGACATCTTTGCCGAGTGTGAAGGGAACGGCAAAAATCAAAGCTCCTGAAATGGACATCAAAGGAAGAGCTGAGACAGCTGAAGGAAAAGTTAATGTAGATGCAGACAAAGGAGATGCAAAGGTCAGAATGCCAAAGTTGAAACTACCCAAAGTTAGACTCTCACACCATTCAGATGAAATTGATGGTGACATCAAGGTAAAAGCTGGAGGCATCAAAATGCCTCACGCTGACATAAAACCTCCAGAGGTAGAAATCAAAGGAGACGGGGAGATCGGTCTTCCCTCTTTTGATATTTCTTTACCTAATGTGAAGGGAAAGACTGATATATTGGCCAAAGAGCACAAAGGAAGTAGGAAAACTGCAATCAACATAGCTGCCAGTGACATCTCTGTGGCTGATGTTGATTTGGAATTAGACAGCAGATGGAGAATTCCTGATGAGGTCGAGGGCACTTTTAAAGGGCCCAAAATCTCTATGCCAAAGGTTGATATCTCACTACCTAAGATGGGATCATCTGATGTGGACACTGAGTGCCCAGAAGGGGAAGGAAAATTCTCTCTACCTTCTGTTGAACTCTCACTCCCAAAGGTCAAATCAGACAGTGGAGACGTCCATATGGACTATTATGTTGGTGGTGATGGAAAATTCAAAATGCCTGATTTTGACATTTCTCCACCAGGAGAAGTAAACATAACAGGACAATGTGTGGAAGGGGAATTCAAGTTACCCAAAGTGGACCTGATCCTTCCCAAAGGCAAAGCAGGAGTGACTGATATTGAAGGGGAAGGAAATTTTCAGTTACCATCACTTGACATTTCACTCCCTAAAATGAGGAAAGGTGAAGTGGAAGTTAACACTGAAGGTCCAGTAGTGAAAGGCAGAAAATTCGAAATGCATTTACCTGACATCTCTCTACCCAAAGGCAAAATGGAAGGAGACACTGAAATAGAAGGACTATCTGAAGAGGAAGGACAATTCAAAATGCCTTCTTTAGATGTTTCTCTGCCACACCTTAAACACCCAGTGGGACCTGAACATGAGGGTGGAAGTGAAATCAAGATACCCTCTGTTGATATTTCTATTGAAAAAGGAAGGACAAAGGGCAAAATTGAAATGAAGGCTCCCTCTGCTAAAGGACAATTCAAAATGCCTTCACTTGATGTCAGACTCCCTAAGATGGGAACATCTGAAACTGAGGCTAATTTACATGGATCTGATATCAAAGGAGGGAAAATTGAGGTGCCACCAATAGATGTTTCTCTGTCAAAAGGCAGGGGAGGAGCTGAAACTGATGGAAAAGGAAGCAATTTTAAAATTCCTTCATGCAATATATCCCTACCAAAACTGAAGCCATCTGAAAAAGAGGTTGTTTTAGAAGGAAGTGAAGTAAAAGGAGGCAAACTCAGCATGCCCACTGTAGACATTTATTCTCCAAAAACAAAGCTACCTGACCCGGATGTTAAGCTTGAAGGACCAGAACTCCCAGGTGTTGACTTTTCGCTATCCGAGCCAAACATCGAGGCCAATGTGGAGTTAAGTGGCATTGGGGGTGGCAAGTTCCAGCTTCCAACTTTCGATATCTCACATCCAAAGGTGCCCACCAAAGAGGGAGAAACTGATATTGAACCTAAAGCCAAAGAAGAAGCAAAGTTCAACGTCCCATCACTTGAGTTCTCTCTTCCTGTAATGAAATCACCAGAGGGAGAGGTAAAGATTGAGAGCCCTGAAGTCAAAGGAGGAAAATTCCAGATGCCTTCTTTGGATGTCTCACTACCACAGATCAAAACAAAGGACAATAACATTGACAGTCCTGAGTTTAAGGTTAAATTACCAGGGGGAGATTTAGACTTTAAGGCAAGTGATATTGACATGCCTGTAATTGATATCTCTATTCCAAAAGGAAAAGCCGAGAGTAAGATAGATATTGATGGACCCTCAGTCAAAGGAAGCAAATTTAAGATGCCTTCATTTGATGTATCCCTACCAAAGATGAAGATGCCTGAGGGAAATCTTGTCCTAGAAGGACCTTCTCTTGACATCTCTCCTCCAAAGGGAAAAGCAAAAGGAAAAGCCGAGGGTGACATACAAGCTAAAAGTAAAGGAGATCCTTTTCAAATCCCTTCAGTTGATGTTTCTCTACCTCAAATCAAATCAAAGCAAGGTGATATAAATGTTGAAGGACCAGAAATTACCTTTGAAGGTAATGGAGAGGGACAAAAATTCAACTTGCCATCTGTTGACATTGATCTTCCTGTTCTGAAATTCCCAGAAGCAGATGTGAATTTCAAAGGTCCCAAAGTCAAAACTGGGAATTTTGAAATGCCAAAAATTGACTTGTCCCTTTCTAAGGGAAAAACACAGGGAGACATAAATATTGATATTCACTCTGGAAAGGATGGGAAAATAGAAATACCATCAAATAATATCAGACTTCCTGAAGAAAAAATTAAAGGTGATATAAATATTAAAAGTCCTGAAGGAAAAACTGGTATGTTCAAAATGCCTCAGGTGGATATTTCTCTTCCAAAGATGAGCCTACCAGAAGGTGATGTCAACGTGGAAGGACCAAGCATTAAAGGGAAAATGGAAACGCCGGCTGTTGATATTTCACTTCCAAAAGGTAAAGTAGAGGGAGATGTTGACACTGGCATTGACATAAACATTGAAGGGCCTGATGGTAGAAGGGGAAAGATAACAAGGCCAAAATTTGACATTTCTTTACCAAAGGTAAATTTTCCTGATGGTGATGTCAAATTAAAAGGACCTGAAACAAAGGGAAGAAAGATTGAAATGCCAGATATTGACATATCTCTCCCCAAAGGAAAAGTAGGGGGACAAATTGAAGGGCACACTGGCAAAGTCAGCAAGTTCCACATGCCCTCTATTAACATCTCTCTCCCTAAAATGAAAGCTAAAGGACCAGATATAAATATTGAAGGTCCTCAAGTCAAAGGTGGAAAGCCAAACATGCCATCCCTAGATCTTTCTACACCCAGAATAAAATCTCAGGATGTAGATGTCACTCTTGAGGGTCCTCATGTTAAAGAAGGAAAAATCAAAATGCCAAAATTTAATGTTTCTTTACCTAAAGCGAGTCTCCCAAAGGTCGAAACCAATGTTGAAGAACCAGATGTGGAAGGAAAACTTGAAATGCCCACTGCAGATATTTCTCTTCCAAAGGGAAAGGCAGATGTGAATGTTGACATTGAAGAAAAAACTGGTAAAGGAGGCAAGTTTCACATGCCCTCAGTTGATATCTCTCTTCCTAAAATCAAAGCAAAGGGACTTGATGTTGATATCCAAGGACCGGAAATCAAAAGTGATATGTCACTCCCAGAAATCAAGTCTCCAGAGGTAGATGTCAGCCTTCAGGGTCCTGGTGTTAAAGCAGGGAAGTTTAACTTGCCATCTGTTGACATTTCACTCCATATAGGAAAACCTGAGGGTGACCTTGATGTTGAAGGCCCGGAGGTGCAAGTTGACAGGTTTAAAATGCCAAAATTTGATTTGACTTTACCAAAAGTGAGTCTCCCAGGAGGTGATGTCAAAATACAAGGCCCTAATATTAAAGGTGGGACAAATGAGATTACAGACATTGACATTTCACTCCCTAAAGGTAAAGCCCAAGGAGCTATTGAAGTTGAAGGACATTCTATTAAAGGGGACACTATTGACATCACTATTCCTAAAATGACAACCAAAGCAACAGAGATAAGTATTGAAGGTCCTGAAGTGAAAGGAGGACAAATTAACATACCAGATATCAATCTTTCAGTCCCCAAAGGAAAGAGCGATGCTGACCTCAAAATTGAGGGTCCTGAGCTGAAAGGGGGTAAATTAAAAATTCCCAAAGTGGATGTTTCACTTCCTAAAATAAATCTTCCAGAGGGAAATGTCAAACTGGAAGGACCAAAGATTAAAGGTAAAATGAAAATGCCAGACACTGATGTTTCATTGCCTAAAGGAAAAGTAAAGGGAGATGTTGACATTGATGAACATGATGTTAAAGGAGCCAAGTTTCAAATGCCTTCAATTGATTTCTCTCTTCCTAAAATTAAAACAAAGGGCATTGGTGATGATACTGAAGGTCCTGAACTTAAAGGTGACATTTTAATTCCTGAAGGAAGAACTGATGGGAACCTAAATGTTGAGGGCCCTGATTTACAAGGTAGTAAATTTAAAATACCAAAATCTGATGTCTCATTACCTTCAGTGAATCTCCCAAAGGGGGACGTCAAAATAAAAGGCCCAGGTATCGAAGGAGTAAAGATTGAGTTGCCAGACATTGACATTTCACACCCAAAAGTAAAATCAGGGGAAGGTAAATTTCATATGCCATCTATTGACATCTCTCTTCCAAAAATGAAAGCTAAAGGATCTGAGATTAATGTTGAAGGCCCTCAGGTCAAACTTGGAAAGCCAAGCATGCCATCTCTTGATGTTTCTCAAACTAAAATAAAATCACCGGATGTAGATGTCACTCTTGAGGGAACTGATGTCAAAGGAGGGAAGATCAAAATTCCAACTGTTGATGTTTCACTTCCTAAAGGAAAAGTTGAGGGTGACATGAGTGTTGAAGGCCCTGAGATGAAAGAGGGCAAATTCAAAATGCCCAAATTTGATGTTTCTTTGCCTAAAGTCAGTCTCCCAAAGGCTGGAGTTGATATTGAAGGACCAGATGTCAAAGGGAAACTTGAAATGCCCACAGCTGATATTTCACTTCCAAAGGGAAAAGCAGATGTGGATATTGACATTGAAGGGAAAACTGGTAAAGTTGGCAAATTTCACATGCCCTCAGTTGATATTTCTCTTCCTAAAATCAAAGCAAAGGGACTTGATGTTGATATCCAAGGACCTGAAATGAAAGGTGATATGTCACTCCCTAAAATCAAGTCTCCAGAGGTAGATATCAGCCTCCAAGGTCCAGATATTAAAGGGGGGAAATTTAAATTGCCCACTGTTGACATGCCATCATTGGATCTCTCACTACCCAAAATGAAGTCTCCAGATGTAGATGTCACTCTTGAGGGTCCTGATGTCAAGGGAGGGAAGATCAGAATTCCAACTGTTGATGTTTCACTTCCTAAAGGAAAAATTGAGGGTGACATAAA
>VUQG01015496.1:0-11968 GCA_015106755.1 Etia nguti
CTAATGTAAGCGTCCTGTTAATGTTGGTGGCGTCAGTTACACAATGGACCCAGAGCCAGCAGTGCACGGGCAGGAATGCATTTCCGACACCACTTCATAAGAAGAATGGGATGGGCGAAACTTCAGTATGTACTATTGCTGTGTCATTTTTATTACTATTAATGAAGGCTACTCGCCACCGAGCTAACATTGTTAGCTGCCGTTAGCTGAAGTTAGTTCATAGACTGCAGACTGTTAGGCCATTTCTCAATACTGATATACGCGAGTCCGTACTCGCGTTCTCACTTGTCCGGACTTCGTAAGTTCACATGAGAGTCCAGACTTCCCGAGAAAACAGCGCGATCGTTCTACAATTGGAACGGCAGTGTGCGTGATGACATCACAGCTCCAGAGTTTTTACTGCCATCCCCTCTTAATTTAACTCTGATTAATATTTGCAATGGGAATTACACATGATGTAGTAAATTTCTTTAAGAAAATTTAAAAAAAAAAAGTTTCTTAAGCACTTTGGCAAAATTCACTTTTAAGTATCATCTGTTTTATAATGTCTAATAAGCTTCATACAGTTAAGCACAATCACTACATGACAGAAACACAAGCTTAATCTCTCTTAATAAAAATAGTACACATGTATGCCTGAATAAAAACAAACAAGTGAGATGTTAGAACACTTTTATTTTTATTTTAGTAAATACTGAAAACTTACAACAGACAGCTGGGGTTTGGAAGAGAATTGAACAAATATTTAAAATATAATCTGATCATTTTTGGAGCAGCCTTCAGGATCTCCACATATTAACATGCTGTTTTTAGACTTGATGGATCACATTAACAACCTGCTAGCTGCAAATAATCATGTGCAGTTCCACATGATTATTAACAGACAAAAAGAAAACATATTACTGATACAGAAATAGTTTTCTATATGAGATCACTGCAAAAAGTGCAGCCTTACCTAATGTTCACCCTACTGTTACTCATTTTATATTAAACTTAAAAATCTAGTTGGTATTGATATGGCGAGTAGCCTTCAGTAATAGTAATAAATTACTCAGCAATAGTGCATTCATGTAGTTGTAAAAAGCATGACAATATATAAAGTAATCCAAAGTATTCAGAATACGTTACTCTCATTGAGTAACTCAACGGAATACGTTACAAAATACACTTTGGCCCATGTATCTGTAATCTGTAGTGGAATACATTTTAAAAGTAACCTTCTCAACACTGCTTATCTTTCTGTCATTAATAGCATCTGATGTTTATGTCCTGTGGCGAAGCATATGATGACTCTCTTGCTTTCACCTCATTCTGGTGAACTAATTCTTGGATTTGCGCATATCAGTTTGTTCCTGATCAAAAAAGAGATAACCTTTACCTCGACCATTTATTTCAAAAGAGAACAATAAAACTGCTAACTGGTGAGGAGAGGAAAGGTAGTCGACAGATGACCTTACAACAGAACAAACTGTTTTACTGCCCAAGCTGACGCCAACATTGAAAGGGGTTTTGTATCTGTAACTGTATCTGTAACTTGTACATTAGGGCTGTGTCGACAGAGGATGAGCTCAGGGACTAATGATGGATAGCTGGATTCCAAAACGCAACCACACACATTCATGCTTGCATTTCTGCTGTTTAAAATGAAAGTACATGTGGGGAGTGGCTACACTGATAAAACAGAAGGTGGGTACTTCAGTTTGTTAGTATGATTTTAAACTAAAACTTTATATAGCTGTGATTTTCCAGAAATGCTACTTTGTCTCATTTGCTAAAGTTTTTCTTTTCAACAGAATTATAACATAATTATAATTATAAATATTAATTTAGGAAAACATGGATGGACTAAACAGGAAAAGTTGTTACCAGCACTTAGTTCACTGTATTTCTGAGGGTACTGGCGTGCACCAGTGCCTAAGGAAACTTGCACATCTAAGGTAAGTTGCACATCTAAAAGGCACCCACAATGCTTGAAAGGTCTTTATGGGTTTTGATATTGCTGGGTTTATGATATTTGCAAATCATTGCATCCTTTTTTTATATGTTTATTCATACTTTTTCAGAATTGGATTCTAATTTAAATATCACAAATAGCTCTTAAAAAGTAACAACAATCAAACAACCCCCTATAAGCAAGCACTTGGTGACAGTGGGAAGAAAAAACTCCCTTTTAAGAGGAAGAAACCTGTTAAAAGGGGAGTTTATTTTCTAATTGCCAAAGTCTGCCAAAGTTGGAACCACTTCAAAGAAAGTTTCAGTGACAGTGGCTAACAGTGGCAAACGCAGCAGCCTTTACTGACAAAAAAGTTCAGGATATCCTCATCAACTCACCTCAGTATCGCCATCACTAGTTATAAGTGAACTTAACTGATTCAGTGACTGGTATTGGACTTTTTCCACAAAGTTTTACAACCTTTGAAAAGTGTAAATAGCAATAAATGCTACGCACCCAGAATTTGACCAGCAGAAGTTTGCCATCTTTTCCAGATGTTAAACTTCTTATAAATGCTTCAAATAAGTGAAAAAAGGGCTACCAAGTGCTTTAAAATGTGCCGCCCAGTAGCCCTGACCAAGTGTCAGTTTGTGAGGAGCGATACGAGGACAAATAGGGTTCTTTCAACACATGAAATAGCCCCTAACAGAGCTTGGATCCAAACATAATAGAGTCATTATTGCATTACACGAAGAGAAAAAAAAGAACAAAAAACCTGGTTAAATACAAAGAAGAATTCTCAAAGGTGATTGGGACAACCTACCTGGCAAGGACCTTAAGAAACAGAAAACCTACAGGAAGATAATTCTTCCATAGTTACGAGACAACAGTCTGGTGAATCTGATGAAGAAGACTATTCAAACATGATCTTTTTCTTCCCAAAGATAATCACAGAAGACACACGGTTTATGGAAAATGAAGTTGTGGGATGAAGGATTCCACTTATCCTGATTTGGGTCTAATGCTGTTGTTACACGTTAACCTGTACTCCACAGTTCTGTATTTCTGGACAGCTATTCTACAGTTTCTAGCAGCTGACGGCAGTAACTGGAAACAGATCAGCTGTCAAAACAACACACATGCTGCCAGAAAACGTTCAGGACATGCAGAGAGGGAACGGAGGATGGGCAAAGAGATGAGAAGATGAAGCGGAGGAGGGCAAAGGAATTCTGAAATACCTACGCCTTCTTCCCGTCTCTGGCCTCTCCTTAGTCCTCCGTATCCCTACTTTTGTCTCGCATCCTTAGGCAGGAAACCCCCAGCGGTTTCTGAGCAGAAACCAGATCTCTCATCTCTTGTCTGCGTGTTGCACTGGGATGTCCCGGGCTCATTATCCCGCTCATTATACTCCTCTTTTATTCCCAAACATAAATACCGTCTCCCCATGTCTTTGTCTGTCTCTTCCTCCCTTGTTTTTTTATCTTTCTCTCTCAATCACACTTTATGTTTCTGCTTCTCACCCTCCACCCCAACACTGAGGTTCACAGCTGACCATTAGAGGGCGACTGATGGAATCAACTGCCCATTAGTCATCATGATTGACAGCTGGCGTTATGTGAGTCTTTGTGTGTGTGTGTATTTGTGCGCACATGTTGGGGGACAGAAACCTAATGTTTGAATTTCAAAGCAGGAGATGCACAGGTAGGTAGGTGTGGCATTATGAGCGAGCGAAGACAATGGTATGACTTCCAATGGAAAAAAGAGTGCTTTGACTTTTGATTCTATACATACAGCCTGTATCCTGACTGTAGTCCTTTGAGTTTGTGATTATACATGCTTCAAAACTGGAAAAAAGACATTACAGTTGGCTGCAGGTTCGAGACTTTATGAGCATCTTTGTAAGAACATCATTAATCAAAGTCGTCTCTTTTCTCCCGGGGACTGACTCACTTCTAGCTTCTTAGAAGTTATAACTTATGGTACCACTGCTCTTCTGCGTTTATATAATCTGTCTGAGTGTTTTCACGACAGCCATCTAGCTGTTGATCTTACTGAGAAATCAAGGAACCTCTTATGATAGTGACTTCTCATTCACATATTAGCCTTTTGGTAGCCTACATTAAAAATATGCAAGTCCGAAAAATGTTTTAACGCACAAAATATTTACACGAATCTTAGCCGTCCAGTGTGCAAAGGCCTCAAAATGGGATAATCATTTACAAAATGAACATCATGTTGGAGTCTGAAAAAAAGACTTGAAAATAAAGACTGAGACCGGAAGCCCATCAGGAAAGTGAGGTCACAGATCTAAGAAGCTGAGGGCCATTTTCCCATAAACTTGTCCAGTTTGGAAACCAGAGGAAACAGAATGCAGGTAAAGCACTTCCATTTTGGCTTAGTTTTTCAAATTTGACAGCAAAATGAGTTCTTTGAAGGCAGTTTGCGAATAAAATAATCATCTTTAGGTAAATAAACTCGGCAAAAAATATTTAAGGAACTTTGCCCTTTACACTCACTACCATGAAGCTTGGACAACACTTATTAACTTCTTCAGATAGGCTACCTCTGGTTATCTCAGTATTTATCTATAATGCAGGGCTACCGTTTCCGTAAGCTTCTCAGAAATGTTTAGACTTTTACTGCAAAGTGAACCACACAAGCTTGAACTCCACCCTGTTAATCATTTAAGGAGGGAAGATAGATGGAGAGTGTGGGGAGTTGGTTGACCTCAGTTGGGGAGCCTGTCAGACACAATGACATCTTGTCATACGCCTGATTTTCTCCTGAATAAAAACACTACAATGGTAACAAGTGGTTTCAAAACATGTCAGATGAAATAACAGTCATTAATCAAAAATTTCTGCTTCGTATCTCAAATTATTATGAGGAAGTGTTACGCTAGGATAAAACAACATTTCTACACTCCAGCAGAGTAGCGGCTGGGTTAACATCAAAATAGCAAATAGACAGGATTCGAACTACAAACAAGTAGTCTTACTCATGACAGCTAAATAACCTTTCTAAGCTCTATGTAGTACAATGACTTAATAATGCACAATTCATCAAGCTGTCATCAAACCTTCTTTGCAAAGGCAGCATTAAAGTGAGATCATAGCCCTGCACGGTGCTCATTAGTCTCAGTGGTCCACCCTTTATTTCCAGCTGCTTACTGAAATTATGTACTGTATGGCCACTGGTGCGATTCAGGCTAACTGAACTCTTTCAAATGCTCTAGCTAAAAAAGTGCTCCCAAAAATTAATAACCTTTTTCTACACTTTTGGCTTACGTGAATTTTTACATGATTTGTTGAAGGTGTGAGGTGGTGGTGAGGGTACTTTAATTACCCCGCTTACTTCATTGGATACTGTTGCACTGCCACTAAACTAACATGACAAACCAGTGTTTAAGTGCATCCTGCAAATGTCTTCTCCAATGACAGGAGATGGCAAAGCATTAAGTGTGAAAGTACTGGACAAGAAGAGTGGCAGGAAAAGATGGATGGGGCACTGAGGGACAGGCAGATGAAAGGGGGGACAGAAGAGGGTGGTCTGAGGTTGATTAATGATCCACTTGGTCTCCCTGTGAGATCGTCATTACCCTGTCCATGGCCAGCTTACTAAGGTCTGTATTAAGCCATTAGTATATCTCAATGTGAATACATAATAAACTTATAATGATATCATAAAAAAAATAAAATAGACTGTCAGGGCTGAAGACAACAAGTATTAACTGGAAGTTGAGGTAGAAAGAAGTGAGCTTACCAAACATCTGTAGACTGCTTTTTTGTCTCCTCTTCTAGCTATCCTTGATGTTACATTATCCATCATTACATAACACATGTCTAACTGAACCAGTCAACTTGCATTATTGTTAATCATTGTTGGGGTTTTGACAAGGAGGAACGCTTGTTTTATGTTTCTTAAGCGATGTTCTTAAAATGGACTCAAATATAGACACCGTGTGTTTTTATGGTATATCTCTATGTGTTTATACACCGCTCCACAGTGAGTCTGTGAAGAGTGAAGAGTGCAACTTAAATTAAAAGCAGAGACAACTTTTATTTCAAAGTAAAAGTTGTGGCTTTTCAAATGTGTTGCTTGTCGTAGTCGGTTGGAAATTTTACTTTGAAGGTGAACGTTCTCCTTTTCCCAGTTTGCATCACAAATTGTTAGACTTAAAGCAAAGAAAAGACCTCTTTAAAAATGATTTTACCTAGTGACTGCCAGCAGCCTCCAGTTACCACTAGTCAACTGCTCAAAGAATACATATTTTTACCTAATGCGTGGGGTTAGGGGTCGCTTACCATTCTGTGTGACTGACATCTAACTGAATACAATTAGAAGCTAATTAGGGTGGAGTAACAAGACCATTTGGGAAAAAAATGACAAGAAGAAAAAAACCTGAATAATTCTTGTTTTCAATATAAAACAGGAACTACCAAAAAAAAAACAAGGATAGAAAAAAAAAAACAGAGGACACAGAAGGCACAGGAAAAAGAAAATCACCATAAAACAAATAAAAATAAAGGGTTTCTACAAACTGTTGACATAGCAAGGTAACATCTCTGCTCGAGCATTATTAAATGCAGTCAATTTCCTACTTTCTTTTAGAGTAAAATTTCTTAAATTACAATTAACATCTTAGCCTTCTGTAGTAATTTATCTAGCATCGCCTCATGTTCTTATCAAATTACTGCCACAAGCTTAATGTCCACATTCTCCTCTGTAACACAGATCTGGAAGACGTTAGTCATCAGTTAAAGTCTTACAGCTCCATACTTGATCTCATCCCCATCAAACTGTTCAAAACAGCATGTCACTGCCTTATAAATCTTTAAGTAAATATTATCAACACAGTATGCATAAATCAAGTGTAAAAATCTGCAAAATCTAACACATGGCGCTACCTGCTGTGGCAGCTCGCTGTGAATAAGGGAGCAGCCAAAAGTGTCATTTAACAGCAGCTCTTTACAGTCTGGCATTTTCCCCGTTTCTCTCAAATGTAATCACGAAAAATAACCCTACTCCCATTGGTGATAAAAAATGCGCTGATACCGTCGTCCTTTTTTCTGATTAATTTAGGAACCCTGGTATGCTTTTGGACAATGATCTCAGTTTTGATATTCATATTTGTAGGGTCACCAGAACTGCCTTTTATCACGAGAAAGTGTCAAAATTTAGGAAAATTGAGAATATTATCAAAGTGAGTCTTAGAAACCGGTTCATGCAATTCATATCGAGCAGGATCGACTGCTGCAATGTTCTTTTTGCAGGATTATCCAAACTATCAGTAGGACAACTTCACCTTGTTGAGAATGTGGCAGCCAGAGTCCTTACATGGACATGGAAGCTTAAACACATGACCACAGTATTCAAGTCAATCACAGGTTCCCAGTTAAACACAGAATTACCTTTAAAATCCTTCTATTAGTTCATAAAGCTCTCAATGGTTTGACCCCTCAGTACATTTCTGACACGCTCAGTGTTTATAACCTGATTGGACCTCTCAGGTGTAGACATTTCAACTGTTTCCAGAATTAGATCTAAGTATGCTGAGGGCGCTTTCAGTCTTTGGAAGAAGCTGAAACGGAGGTAAATTAGAACTATGTCTGCATTCAAAAATAGAGGCAAAACCTTTGTTCTCACAGACTTACAATGAATTGCTGTATGTGTGTGTCTCTGTGTGTTAACTTGTATTTTATTTCTTTATAAAGTTTTTTTTGTATGTTTTTATCACCTTAAGGAATAGCAGATCTGCATAGGTATGTTTTTTCTTTTGTTAAGCCCACTGAGTTTATGTGCATCGAAATGTGCGATATCGATAAAATGGCCATTGCTTGTTTCTGCTTTGATACAGATCCATTTGACATGTAAGCTAAACCAGTATTTGCTTTCAGACGAAGTGGAAACTTAGCCAAACATCTACAGGAAAGAACAGTAAAATTCTTTCCTTAATCAGTTAATAAAATTGGCACTTTTATAAACGGATTAAGGGAGAAGGTTCTATCCACTCATCTCCTCAAACTAAACACTTTTGGACACGTTTTCAGTTTTCAGTCATGATGTTTTACATAGTTTTCAGTCATGCTGCCTTTCTTCTCAATCCCTGAAGGCCATGACCTGTACTCTGCAAACTTCCTGCCATTAGCCTACCACATGATAACATCCTGATGACATCACCGCCCATCCATCATTTGGCTGGCTGTAGCGCCGGCGCAGTAATTGCAAGGCAACCGATAGTGATTGGTGATTGTGGTGGGATGCTGATTGTGCTGATCACCCTGACAGTTGTGGAACATCTGTGTGTTTGTGTGTGCACGTGTATTTATGTAAAGGTAGATGAAGCTCCACTCTGTCTGCAGCAGAGATGTGCACACATTAAGACCTGATTACTGTTCAACCCACTGACCCTAACCATGAACCTTGACAGCTACGACTTCTTCTTCTTGTTCTTCCTTTTGCTTCTCCTATTTCTTGCTTGGTCATTTTATCACTACCATCTTTTCAATTAATCCTTTTTTATCTATTTTGATTTGCTTAATATCACACATGCTGTTCAGTAAAACATCCTAAAAAACCCCCATCATTTTATAGTCTCAGTTGAAGCAGCTATCAGTTTAAGAGCTACCCCAGTGAAAGCGTAGCATCTCCAAAGTTGTGGTTAGATCCTGAGTAACAATATCCAAGCATAAAGAAACAGTGATCATCAAAGTTGGACTTAATCATAGTGTATTCTTTGTTGGAAGGTATAAAATAACCCCCAGTGGCACTAACTTTTGAGAAAATATTAGTTTGGCTATTATTTCTTTCCATTTATTACAACTGAACAAACAAGGTCTTCCAACCACAGTCATGGGTTATTCCGAGTCGGGTTGCGCCATCACGGAATTGCGCTAACCGCAAAGCCAAAAAAAGATGCTTTAAACTGACCCTGCACCCCGCAAAATCTCTGACAACCTTTCCCCTAAATCCTCTCTCAAGTGAAAAAAGAAAGGAAATGAATACAAATCCCTGCAATCCTCTTTAGTTATATCCCTCCCTTAGTTCTGTGCAGGTTTGTGCAATCACAACACACACATACTTTGTGGCAACACAACTCTATCTAACACCTTCCAGTCCCTCCTCCTTGTGTATCCACCCCACCCCGACTCTCCTGTGTGTCTTTTCACCCAGCACACTGAGAGCCAAACTGTTGCAGGCCAGAAACACTCTGTTACCAGAGACAGAAAGAGAGCAAAGAGAAGCTAATAGCTGTTGGTGATATAGTCTGGTGATACCAAACACTCTGATTAAAGCTCTAATAACTCCTCTCTTCCTCTCCCAAAGTTACTTTCACTAGAAAGAATAACTTGGAGGAGTTAAGGTTAGAGCTAGTTAGTACAACTTGGCAGTTCATTTTTCCTGAGTACAGTCATTGTTGTTGAACAAAGCAAATGCTGTAATGTGGGAACACAGTGACAGATACAACTAAATCTGACAGGTTGTGAACAGTTTAGCCCGACTATCTAAATTATACTTTTCAGAGAAACAAATGAAAGTGATTGCAGCATAAAGTCGGTGATAATTTCCTTTTTCTCCCAGAGGAAAAAGCAGATCCGCAGTTTAGTCACAGGACCAACAGAGTCAAAAGATGATTTTTACTTGCAGCTGCAGTAAATTATAGTTGGCAGCGCGGCTCTGCTCTGGGACTTCCACACCCTTTCGTTAGACACAACACAGAGCATAGCAGGCATTAATGAAAACAAATCTGACAATGATCAAGTCAGAACTAGCGTAAAAAGGGGGAGCTGGGGTGGAGGTGGGTTGCAAGGTGTCTTGCAGACGTGCGTCAGCAGATGTGCCAGTTCGAGAACGGCCACCTCATTGTGACTAGGAAAACCACTCAAAACTCCCAACCTCTGGGTGGTCATCTTTAATGGCAAGGACTGCACAGGTCACCTGGTGGCAGGCAACCTGTATCCAAAAAAATCACAGCCCAACTTGGACTAACTGCAATCACCCACAGATTGAAGAAAGCCTGCAAATAATTGCTATCTTAGTAACAAACACATACAGAGGGCCAACATGTTCCATTCTCTCTGAGTCAGTGCATGCCGACTAGTGCAACTCATCTGGGATGTGCCTCTTTCCAGCAGGGTTAATACTTCACCGGTTGCCAACTGGTTGTATTCAGGTTGTACTCCTATATAAAAGCAAGGCTGCTGAGTTCCTATGTCGATTTGCAATTCCATTTCTGTCCTGAAGCAACTACGTCACTATTTGTGAAGGAATGTCTGTTTCTCTTTCAAATGTAAGCGGTTCCAGCTGGACTCTGAATGTAAATAGGTAATGTGAATTTTTGGTTAATTTGAATTTCTGTGCAAGCAGACAGCAACAGATTTGGATTTTGCTGATTTAACACAGTAAATCATTAAATTATCACAAACAGATGGCATGCTACTGCCAACTTGACCCCATTCAATCACAAACTGATAGCAGACTGACTCTTGACAACTTATTGCCATGCATCACCATCTAGATACACTAAACACATCTAGAAGTCACTTTAAAGACAACAACTGACTGTAAGCAGTCACAAACCTGGTTCCCATCTTTGAAGCAAGGTAGCAAGTTGATTACACACAGCTGCATTAAGTTTTGCATCACTCTTTTCCCTAGTATAAATGTAACGTCATGTACTAGGATTCGACAATCTTTGGCACCTCATAAGACATACATATATGGATATCCAAGATATTATCTTATCTATACATATTTTAAAATAGGTTATCACAAGTACTCAAAACTGACTACTGTAATTTGATCAGTAATTTCCCAATAAAAGGTGTAATGAGCTACCTCATGCTGTTCCCTATGTATGATGGTATCATTAACGACAGGATTCTCTCAGCGCATGGCAGCAGAATCACTGATTCCTTATTATTTCCTGGCTGATTTGGCAACACCTATCCTTACTGTAATGGCAGCTAAAAGAGAAAAGTGTGTGAAAGGGAAGCGCAATTGTCAACAGCAATTTAAACTGCTGTGGCAGTGAACAGCGAACAAGGATCAAGGAAAATGCTTCTATTTCTATATGGCTTAATCACCATGAACAACACTTTACACATTAAACAAGTTACAGTGCAACTTTAAGGATTATAAATTCAACCAGACAATAGGAAATATTGCCCATAGAAGCAGATGATTGCAATGATTTTCTCCCATTCCCATAAATGTGTGTACCAATTGGAGAAAATCACAGACTTGGATGGAATTAAAACTTACTCATTCTTGGAACATTTGGCTCATGTTTGATAATCGCCGCCACGCGTAATCAATCCCTTCATACCTTTTATGGTCCCCAAGTGAACCTTTAGGTTTTTTTGCACTTTGTGCAAGACACTGGCAGACAGCCGAGGGTCAAAGTCAGGAAAAAAACAAAAAAAACAAACTCTGTGGTTTTCCCCTGAGCCACAAGCAAGAAGAATAGGAGTCGTCAAGGTAACCTGACAATTAAGATTGTCTTACTGATATAATAAGAGGAGAAATTGTGTGGACACCACCTTCATTTCCTCTAAAGGGCAGCAAAGAGAAGGAGAGGAGAAAAACTGCACAAAGTAGTGTGTTTATGTGTGTGCATGCATTAATGTCCACCAGAGACTCAGTGTGTGTCCAAGAGATGGATATTATCCACTTCACTGACAACCTCCCTCTCTGCTAAAATGTTGTTTCACAGTCCAACGGACGATCAAGTTTCCAAGCTCCAATCTGTGGTGAGCAACGCGTTGCCAATAACAGCGTTCACATGAGTCTTGATACAAACCTCAATGAGTGCCAATGCCTAATTTTAATTACGGGAAACCTCTCGGTTCGCCAATAGCTTTATCACTTGTAATTGCCCCTGTTTCAAAACTATGTTGCCTTTATATTGAGCAACACTGAGATATACTTGGATGGTTCACGTATATACATATATATATATATATATATATATATATACATATATATATATATATATATATATATATATATATATATATATATATGTGTGATTTT
>VUQG01015497.1:2927-23666 GCA_015106755.1 Etia nguti
GTTGTTAATGCGCGATATATATGTTAGCTTAATGTGTTCATTTGACAAAGCAACAGCTAGCCCTCTCTACAGCAGTGTGTTCCCAATTAAAGTCAAGTAACAGCAGTATCTTTGTGTGAAATAAAGTGGTTATGTAGAGTCGTGGAGGAGCTGTCCGTGGTGCTGAAGCGACATCTCCAGCGGACAGTATTACTGGTGGTTTACAGTTGCAAAGTATCCACTTTACTTTGACTCGAGCTGTAGCAGACTGAATGCTTGCAGAGCAAATGCGCGTGTGCGTTGCGTTTTTTAGTTAATGAAGAAAATAACTTACAAAAGAGGAGAAGAAGAATAGGAAAGAAAAGAAGAAACTTAATGCAGCTGCAGTTATTCGCAACACGAATCGCAGCCCAGACCAAAAAGTGCCCTCATGTCCCGTTTCAGTGCCCGTCAGTGTGCTAAGATCTTAAAGAAGCAAATGCAAAATGCACCGATGGTAGCGTGCTGCTTTCCAAGTTAAACTGTGCATTTTGAAAGCTCTGTATTCACTTAGTAATATGAGTTATGTTATCTATATGGCATGTGCACAACAGCCAAACAAAACTCAAATACTAAAACCGCTGCTCTTCAATAGAAGACACAAGTGTCAAGTGCAGTGTGAGCTCTGTAAAGTCTGCGAAATTAAAGTGTAAATCGGGCAACAGTGTAACAGCTTACCTGCTTAACGATCGCAGAGCAAGAGCCTCTTCCCGATGCAAAGCTGTCTGCTTACTGTATCTCACCGCGAACACAAGACATATTCAAAGAGACGGGAGATGTTTCTGGCAGATAGTACAAAAATGAAAATAATAAAAGAAAAATCCAGATTTCTGTTTCGGTTTGAAGACGCGCAAAGCAGCAGCTGCCTGCGCCAAGGGTGAGTCTCAAAGATCCATTTAGCGGAGAGTGATTTAATTCAAGGCTGAGCTCCTCTCATTGCTCGCCTTTATGTATGCTGAAGAGACCCGGAGCCTGGCTTGGCTTTTTTTTTTCCTCTCTCTCTTTTTTTCCTCTCTATTACACCGAGAGCTGACACCAGCGTTTAACCACAATAAAAGGAGCCGTGTAGGTAGGCAGGGTAGGTATGTTGTCAGTTGGGAAACTGCGGAGAATAACTGCGAGAGGAGCGCGTGTTGATCCTCCAATCTAGCCGAGGCAAAGTTTAAATCTCATAATAAGATTGCTTGTCACCGCGAGGCTATAAATGGTGGCCGGTTCAACACCGATGCCTAGAGGGTTTTACGGCAACTCCTGCGGCTGAAGTGGAAACTGAAGTGAAGTAAAAACTGAATCGGTTCGATTTAATGAAGACAGTCGGGGGGGAAAGTGTCAGTTACGTCACCTGGGCTTTAGAGCTTGGGCAGTCCTATCTATGAGCAAACTTTTTTCCTCTGAGTATGGGCTGCACCAACGCGCTGGAAATGATTTTGAATTGCTCAATTTCACAGTCTGGTTAGGGGTATGTTTAATTTGGTACTGCTTGAAGGGAGACAATTTTCTTCCTCACATAAAGGTCCACTGCTCCAAACAGCAGGCGTGGGAGCTTAATAATCAAAGGAAGTTATTAGCATGACTATTTAATAATACTTGGTGAATATACTTTTAAAAATTTGCATTCGGGGAATACGGCTATGGGTGAGGCTATTGGGTAGGTATAATGCACTCCCTGTGGTAACAACAAATAATATTCATCTTCGCCTGTTGTGTTTTCGGTCTCTATGTCCTCTGAAATTCATGGGATTACAGGCGTGGCCCATGTCAATAGACAGGCACACTAATCCAAATGAAAACCATTAAGGCGCTCCCTTAGAGTAGTGAAAAATACCCCACTGGGATTGGTAGAAGGTCTGTGAATTTCAGAGTTTTAATAAGGAGAAGGCAGCTGAAGGAGGAGCTAAGAAATCTATTGAACTAACCCATACTTCAGTGAAGAGGTCAAGCCTCGGCTCCTGTGATAGTAAATCAATACATATCATTGATAGATTATTGAATATAAAAACCTTCACAACACAATCCAAACCATATGGACATGTGTCCACACAATATGATACAGGATGGCATTAACTCCGGAAAGAGCTGAAAGCATAACATTTTCCTGCTTAGAAGAGCTACGGCAAAACATCATCTGTGAATCAAGGGTTAAACCCAGATTGTCTCTCCCTGTGTAAATGCAGTCCCAGATTTAATTTATGGAGAGTGCAGCCTGATGTCCTCTGTAATGACGTAGTCTGGGGGATGACCCGAGCAAGTCGGGAAGTGGCAGCCAGGATGCAGATGCTCTTCTCTGAGAGGGAGCAAGTGGTTGTGTTAGGACTTGGCACAGACGCTGCAATTCCTTGTCTCATTGCAGCAGTCACGTTGGAGCTGTGAAATGTGGAGATGGACAGCCTGGCCCAGGAAGTCAGAGCACTCCAGCTGCAGCTCTGAGAATGACAGACACACTGTATCATGCTCCCTAATATCTTCACAACCCTGAGGAGCGCCTGATATGTGACCCCATACAGACGCTGTAGCCTTTGAGCCTGTGCTGCCACTGCGCACCACGCTAAATTGAAAAATAAAGGTTTAAAGATATCAGGAACAGCAGCTGGCAGAATAAAGAAGAGCAGGATGAAGCCAAAGGTCTTATTCTCCTTTTGAGGAGGTAAAGTGAATGCTGCCAAATGCTAATGTTTCTGCTTCAATTCTGAAGCCTTACGTGCAGAGAAATTCTTAGGGTACATCAGAAAAACCTCAGTCAGTGGTTTTTATATGAAGTCTTTATGTTTTCTCTTTGCTGTGTCTATTTCAGCGACAACACGAAGACTCAAGTGCAGCAGATAGTGTGGGCTTGATGGGATGTCATAACCTTCCCAGTTGAATTTACCTAGAGGGCACGAATGATTTCATGTCATCCTTGTATAAGCTTTGATTCCCAGTGGACGAATCTGTCTTTGTTCATCACACATTAATCATTTACAATAGATTGTAAGTATGTATTAGGTAGTCTGTTTCTCATTTCAAAGCCAAATGGCAACATGTCAAACCAGCATTGAATTTATTGACATAAAGGCTGCCAGAGTTTGAGTGTCTCCCTTTCTTATACGTTTCAGTAGAGATGCATATTGCGTGCAACAGACTTTTTATATAATCAAAACTGGCAATAGGTTTATTGAAAATATTGAGCTCTTTTGTTGCAATACTTATGACTTGACTGCATTTTCAGATTCAAAGGTTTTTAGGCTGATGATGCACATTACTGTATGTTCAGGTTGACTGTTTTTTCAAAACAAGGAAGCACAACAATAAATTATGGTCTGTATAACAGTCTATATATGCTCTGAGATTTTATACATTCTTTTATTACTGGCACTTATTCTGCGTGTGTTCTATCAGTGTCCGGCTAAGCAAACTGAATATTGCAATACACATTCTCTGGCCAAATCATTAGGTATGCCTGTTCTACTACTTGTTAATTGGAATATCTAATTGGTCCAAAAAACAGCAGCACCTCAATTCATTCAGGCATGTAAACATGGTCAAGACGACACGCTTAAGCTCAATCTGAACATCACATTTGAGGAGATAGGTGATTTCAGTGAATTTGAATGTTGCATGATTGTGACGATATTTGATGTGAGTACTTGAAAATGCTGATTTCCTCAGACTTTCCTGCAGATCCCTAGGGTTTACAAAGAATGATCCGAAAAAGAGAAAATATCCAGTGAGAGGGAGTTCTCTGGGTGAAAATGCCTTGTTGGCATCAGAGGAGAATAGCCAGATTGCTTTAAGCTCATATTTAACCACTTGTTACAACCAAGGTATGCAGAAAAGCATGTTTAAACACACAACATGCCAAATCTTGAGGCAGATGAGCGACAGCAGCAGAAGAGCACATTGAGTGCCACTCCTGGCAGTTACGAAGAGGAAACAGTTTACCAAAATTGGAAAAAATGTTGCCTGGTCTGATGAGTCTCAATTTCCGATGTGACAGCTGGTGGGGTCAGAATTTGAACAATATGAAAGCATGCATCCACCCAGGCTGGTGGTGATGGTGTAATGGTGTGGGAAATACATGACATTATATAATTATATGTAATTATATCTATGGCACAAAGAATTTACAAATAAGGTAGTTCTGAAGGGGAAAAGGGTCCTTCTAGCTATTTCTAAGGTGTACCTAATAAAGTGGCTGGTGAGTGTATCTACCAACCAGTACTTTTTTGACTTTAGCATATACAGTTTGTAATTTTAATATGAAATATCTAAAGTATTTAAAAACCAATGATATTCATATAAAATAATAGTATTTAATAAGTACAACAATGCAAACCTACGACTGGATTTTTGAAAAAATACAACTGCACCTGAAATTTTAGCATTTCAGGAAATACAGTGATATCGTTCTTGTTACCATTCTCAACTCTACTGTGCTTGAGATGAAAAATTTGGTAAAGTTAAAAGGCATAATTTATATTAAATCAATGGCACTTTCACTATCAGGCAGTTGGACTTGTTTTGTATTTGACTGGGCAGAAAATGATTTGTGTATCTAAAAAAAAATGCTGAAAATGAAAAGATTATATTGTCAGTAAATGAAGTCCAGGCAGTGAGAGTGGAGAAAAAAAAAGGTGAACTGTATTATTCAAATCCTTCATTTACTGGCTAAGCCAATTTGGTGCTGAGGCAAGTGACAGGGCTGGTAATAATTCAGAGGAAGAGACGGTGACTGCTGGTTGATATAATGGAATATCTGCTGTCAGTGAAGTGCGGGAGATCTATCTTACTGGCTAAGCAGTGGGTATGACATCTACAGCTACTTCACCAATGATAAGGTTATATGGGAGGTATAGGAAGGTGCACTCAGAGATGTTTGCTCCCTTTTAAAAGCTCTACTTACATAACCTTTTACTGTCCACCAAGCAACATGCAAACAGATGGAGTGCTGAATCTTTGAAAGGCATCAAAATGAAGTGGATGAATGTGGCATGACATTAATATGTCTGTGCTATTGCTGCAGTTTTCTCTGTTATCACCTCGGTTTACGGGCAAAAAATACAGAAAGAAAAGACAAAGGGAGAAAATGATCAAACATTACTAATAAAGTGTCTGAAGTAAGTTAGCTGATCATGGTCAAATACCTAACATTGACCTTTAAGACTGAAGAAATCACTTGAATTCAAGATTCAAGATGGAGTTTGTAGAGTATGTCTCTCCAGGTATCCTCTCATAGTCCAAAGACATGCATGCTAAGTTAATAGGCGATTCTAAATTTCACACAGGTGAGAATGGTTGTCTCTCTGTGTTAGCCCTGTGATAGAATGTATTCCACCTCTCATGCCCTGTGATAGCAGGGAATAACAACCCCCACCCCCCAAACACACACACGCACACACAAAAACCCATACATATACACATACACCCACACCCTACTCGACCCTGACCCTGAGTTAAGGTCTAGTTGATGCCTTCTCATGTCCTGTTATGTCTGACCAGCGGTCTGAATGAATTTGTCTGCTTTAATGTCATAACACCATAAGCAAACTTGCCTGGAGTTTTAGCTATAAAAAATGTAGTTTTTTCCATTGATATTATTTTACAATGATGTCAAAGTGTCACAGAATATTAAAGTAGTGGCTGCCACAATCGTATGGGGGCAAATTAAATCGCAAGGCCAGGTCAAATCAGACTATGAAGAGGGGATAGGAATGTAGCCCAAAGAACTGCAAAAAGCAAACTAATGCTGAAGAATCATTTGCATAATCACTAGGTGGAGCTCTGAGTGGGACCAGGTTAGGACACAGAACCAAAGCCCTGAGCTAATGTAGGAGTCCCATTTGCATTTTCTTTTTAATTTAGCTAATCTCAAACAACTGACTGTACTCTACAATGTGCTCTACATTTGCAGATTCGAAAATGGACTCACTGAGCAAAAGATTTATTTTCACTTCATCCAGCTCCACAGGTTTGCATTTAGCTCATTAGAAATGTCTTCTGTTCTGATAGAATATCAATTACCCGTCGACTAAGACAACCAATTTGAGATTTTATCTTTTTGTTGGCAGCTCTCAAGGGATAGTGAAATTTTACTTAAGCCAAGTTGTTACCCTCTAGGATGTTTATTGTCTCTCTGCTTTGCCTGTGTCTGCACTCATCATCAGCAGTCAAGGTGTCAAACCTCCTAATTTCCAGAAGAGCTAGAAAAAATAAATGAGTGAGGGTCATGCTTGGTCTGTAATTTAGTGAGAATTATGGTTCCTCTTGGCACCCCTCCTCTTGCATGTTTTCTGCGAAGATAGTTGACAACTTGGGTACTTGGAGAGGCAGACAACACACAGTGGAGAGCAGAGCGTGGGCAAACTCAGCCAACACTCAGAGAGGAGGGCTGAGGCCCCATGGTGGCTGCCTCAGCGTGACCAGTGGGATAAACACTACACCTACACTAAAAGCCTTACAAAAGAGACACGGCTATTCCGACAGCTGTGACATGCAGCCTGCACCCTGTGACTCTGAAATGAACAAGGTTTTATTTATGGTTTAGATGGAAGAAAGGCTGAAAATACCTGATGGGGGTACTTTCAGCTCTTAGAGCTCAGCTACTTCAGTTTAGGTCTAGGATTGGCTGCCCTGCCTCCAACTAAATGAAATGGAGCTCCAGATCTGTAAATAGTGACCAGCGTATATATTCTTACAGGGAAAGCACAGTGGGGTTATTTTGACAGGAATGCAAAACATATATAATTAAAAATGGCAAAGTGCCTGTGTGCCTACTCTGGTCTTATTTCTTTTATTTTTTTTAACCAACTACTCCTCCATCCATTAGCTTAGAGGCAAAAAGTGAAATAGGACCATACCTATATTTCACACATCCCACCTTAGAGGATTGTAGTACATGCATGATTCAGGGGCTTGCTAAGCCTTGCAGGCTCAATTTCTCCAATGTCAGTAAGTACATTGACTTGAAATTTAAAGTTCTGTGACAGATTGATTTAACCTCATTGTCATGATGATTTGACAAAGCAAATCATTCAGGCAGTGAGTAATTCTTGTCTTTGATGCCGACAGCTTCACAAATACCTGACTAATGAAAAAATATTTAATTAGATTGTACCACATATAATATTTATAGTGATTTTATATATAAGAACAGCAAGGGTGTACGTAAACTGTGTAACTGTGTATTTGAATTATTCAAATTTTAAACTTTAAATTCAGTACAATACCTTACTAGGACCTTTTATTAACAAGCTTGGCTGCATGCCTGTGAAACCATGAGATCCTCTGACTCAGTGCCATCGTTTATACAGTCAGCAATCCTCTCACCTGTCTGCACACAGACTGGCAGCAGCTTCATGGCCTAAAGGGGTAAAAAATAACTAGTTAATTATTCATCTTGTGGAACTGATGCCTTCTTTCATCATATAAAATGTCTTTAGAAACATCTCAACTAGACAGTACAGACATGTAATATAGTAGTAGGCATGGAGCTTAGTGGAAACCACTCGACGGTGAAGGATGTGCTGCCCATTCAGGTTCTTTATGATATTTCTTAATGGTATATATATATATATATATATGTAAACATAATCCTCCTAATGTTAGCTGAAACATCACGTTTAAACCATATAGATACAAGGAAAACATTTGTTTATTAGATGAGCATAATATTTCATTTGCATACTGGAAACATCAGCTTGCAGAATGGCTGTGACTGGATTTTATCAAAACCCGTTTATTGGAATTTTTTCCCCCTTTTTCCTTTTTCCTTTTTTTTTTATTTTTTACCTTTTAATGCTAATATTTGCTTCTAAAAATGCTGAGATATTTCAGAGGCTGACAGCTACAACAGCAAAACACATCATGTCAGGTCTTATCTTAATAAACAACTTGTTGATAGTGTTTTTTAAGAATTTGTTTGACTTTTGACAAATATTGCATATTTGCTTACTTACCTGCTGGGAAGACTGATAATCATGTCTGTATGATAAACATGAAGCTACAGTGAGCAGCTTTTCATAAAAACTGAAAACAGGGAGACATAGATAGCAAAGCTCCGTCCAACATGAAGTAAATACACCTTTGAGCAAAGCCAAAGTTCAGAAATGTATTACAGCTTGTTCGATTAATCAGTATAAACGCCAACATGCTATCTTGCTGCCGGCAGTATTTTTCCACACTGATTTTACCTTTCTCAGATATTTCTTTTTAAAATAAAACAAATAGTAGTATTTTTTCAAAAATAATGATGAACCCAAGTTCCTTTTTCCAATCAGCCAAAAGGGTTATATGACTGGCACAGTCTGTCTGATTGTTTGTTTGGTGTTTTTTAGGAGGATTACTCAAAAAGTTGTTTACAGATTTTCAAAAAAATTTCACCACAAGTGAGGCTTGGCCCAGATTAGAAGTGATTAACTTTTTGTATTTGATCCAAATCTGGATCTGGGACCAGGAAATTTTGGATGGATTATTTACGATTTGGATAGCGGACATTTGGCATCGTATCTTCACAAATGCATACTGTCTGACTGAAGTTCGTCTGACTGAAGTTTTCTTAAGAAAAATGATACAGACTCTCATCATGATCATTCAGGGACTCAGCTCTTGGTTTGAATGGAGAGAATTTGAAGCTCTGGCAGAGGTATAGCTGTGGTCTGATGTTTACATACACACATCATGAGCATGGATGTCATCATAATTTTCAAAGGGTGGAATGACTGTACAGCATACATCTTGAATGACTTTTAAAAAACTACAATTGGCTGCACAAGTATAATTTACATTGGATTTTCTCTCATCCATGTCAAAATTTTACATTATACATAGAGACTCAAAAGAAAAAAAATATATAAAGAGAGAGACAGACAGACAGACAGATAAACTAAGGCTTTCAAACCTAAGAACACAATGTCAAGCATGGTAGTGACAGCATCATGCTCTGCGACTGTTTTACTAGCAGAGGTGCTGATATATTGCTCAAATAATGAAGAAGGAGGACGATCTCCAAATTTTTCAACTTCACTTCAGATCAGCAGCTAGATAATTGAAACTTGTACACAGTTGGGTGTTCCAACAGGACAGCGATTGCAAGCACACATCAGAAGTGGTTTTGAAATGAATAAAGCAGGCTAACAATAAGCTTCTGGAATGGCCTACCCAAAGACCCAATCTCAAACATATAAAAAATTTGTGCACTGTGTTTAAAAGCCAGTTCAGTGCCAGGAAACCAAGCAATTAAAAAATGAACTACGAATTCTGCCATGAAGAGTGGTCAAATATCCAGCCATTATAATGCCTGCCAAAAGTGCCTGACCAAGGTGCAAGTTGTTAAGGGACATTTAGGCAAATATTAGTGGTGATGTATGCATATATTTGGGCTAGTATGCATACATCTGAACCTGTGTGGCTTAGATAAAAACCCTAAATAAATTGAAACTTGTGCAACCAATTCTTCATTCATTTTAAGTCATTAAAGATTTATGCTGTACAATCATTCCACCCTGGTAAAAAAAAGAACAGTTCAAAGAAATCATTAAAAGCCCCAAAATACCATGAAATTCATGTCTGTGATGAGCATATGTAAGCTTCATTCCACAACTGTACATGTGACTGAATGATACAAGAGCAAGTAACAGATAAAACAGGTATGGCAATAATATATGCATACATCCTGATAAAACATTCATCCTACACAGTCTTGTTTTTTCATTCACAACATCTGACTCATTTTATAGGATGTAAACAGACTGATGGTGGGTCAGAGGCCAGGGAAGTGGACTGAGGCACACATGTATATTATACCCACATTACTCTTGCAGTGATTTCCAACTAAGTGTTGGTACATTGTAGCCTGTGCTGGTGCATCTGTCTGCAGGCAGTTAGCAATAAGGCGCCCACCAGTCTGCATCTGTCTGACTGCAGCTAAGGAGCTTGTGCTTTCCAGTGCCCTATCCATAAGAGAGCTGAGCCCAGCAGGCAGCCCACACAGATGCTGTGCACACTGACAAAAGGACATCCGCCTACACTGTGTTGTCTAAATGATTCCCCAGCTCACGTAACGATGAAAAAAGCAGAGCAGATTGTGAAGTGTATGATCAGCGGAGGTTGGAAAGTGTTTAGAGGAAATACTTGTTTCAGTTCCTTTAAAACTTTTCATTACTAGGCTGCCATGCTTGAATAAAAACCCCAAGGTTAAAGGTTATGAGCTGACCCATGATTTCTGACAGATGGTGCAGAGAAAGGGATTGTTTTGATAAACTCGGGCTAAAAGCACTTCATTCTTTTGAACACAACTGCTTCTGTTAAGGTGAGAAGAGGGCAAGTGAAGTGCACTCACACGCAGCAGGACCATGCTCAGCTATTATTGCAGGTGGTGTTATTGTAGCCATAAAGCAATAAAAGCATGACTCACACATATAGGCATGCATGAACACTGACACAACTGCACACTCATATTTCTGTTAAGTTGACTGTCATATACGGCTTCAGTCTCAGCAGAAATTTCCAAGGTTTTGATGAAGCACAAAATCCCCCATAAGCTTATTAGCTTGACATATTAATTACCAGTCATTAGGAGAAGAATTATTCATGAACTCATATTAGACAATGCATTATTTGTATTAACTTTGCTTGTACTATTATTGCATGGCAATATTAATACAGGGATGCTTTAATATCTCACCATACAAGGATACTGCTTATTATGTATATTCAAATTTGCATAACTTCATTACTAGCTAGCCCCACTGCAGCAGGCTAACCTTACAAACCCTCAGGCTTTGTCAGCCAATCGTCAGCCACCTCCGCTACATGGATGATATCAAGCTGTGTGCCAAGAGTGAACAAGACATTGATTCACGGATCCATACTACTAGAATCTACAGCAATGACATCAGAATGCCATACAGACTAGAGAAGTTGGATGGTAGCAAAGAGAGGGAAGACAGTCAGAACTGAGGGCATTGTACTACCAGAAGGCAATATTGCAGACATTGAGGGCAGCTACAAGTACCTGAGAATTCCACAGACAAATGGGAACCATGAATAGTAAATAGTAAATTCCCTTAGAGCGCAGTCCTAGGAACAGCAAAGATACTGTGCAGGGCCTCAAGCTCCCAAGCCTCTGGTAGAGGACCAGAGGTCCTTGAAGGATACAGACCGCCCACAGAGGCAAGTGGGGAATTGTAAAAATTTCCCTCTCGCCCCTTTTATCTGTAATGGAACACAGATCTTTAATCTAAGAAGATCTTTTATCCTTCAAGCTCCTGTGTCCTGTATCTGGAAGTCCCACAGGATTTTAGATCGGTCATTCTCGACCACCGTAGCAGGTGTCTTCCATTTTTACCTCGGGACTTCCAGGCCATACTCGGTACAGATGTTTCTGTATACTATGCTGACCACTTGGTTATGGCGTTCCATGTATGCTCTGCCCGCTAGCATCTTACACCCTGCTGTTATGTGCTGGATTGCCTCAGGGGCCTCTTTACACAGCCTGCACCTGGGGTTTGCCTGGTGTGATAGACCCCAGCCTACACTGATTTTGTACTTAGAGCTTGTTCCTGTGCTGTCATGATTAGTGCCTCTGTGCTGTCTTTCAGTCCAGCTTTGTCAAGCCACTGGTAGGATTTCTGGATGTCAGCCACCTCCTATATCTGCTGGTGGTACATACCGTGCAGGGGCCTGTCCTTCCATGATGGTTCCTCCTCTTTCTTGGGTTTCTGCTGCCTGAGGTATTCACTGAGCACTCGGTCGGTTGGGGCCATCTTCCTGATGTATTCGTGGATGTTTGTTGCCTCATCCTGGACTGTGGTGCTGATACTCACTAGTCCCTGGCCTACCTTCCTTCCGCTTAACCTACAATCTCAGGGTGCTGGACTTTGGGTGAACCTTCTATGTATGGTCAGGGGCTTCTTTCTCCTTCTTTGGCCAGCTTATTATCCCAGCAGGGTACTGGGGGGGATCATTTTTTTAACTTTTGCTGCTTCCTTGTGGGTTGGCAAGTTTTTAAACTAGAGGGATTTTTGGGAAATGGATTTTCAGATTTCTGTGTGTAGCCTCTATTTAAAAAAAGAAAAGAAAAAAAAAGCTCTTTGCTTTAATTTGAAGAAATCAGATGTCTTCAGGCCTGTGGTGCTTCTTAATTAAAATGCAATACAGAACTCACAAAACTTGTTTTAGAAATCAGCAATGTATTATTCAGTAAAATAATTATACTGAGTTTTCCTGCACCAGAACTCCAGCTATGCTTTTTTTTCTCTCTGTCCTGAGCAAATATGATATGACTGCTTACAGTGAAATACAATTATGAACAAAGTGAAGCCATGCATGAGCCTTATGCAGTTCAGACTGTTTAGATAGTTCCAGTTACTGATTTGTGACGTTAGCATGAATGATTTTTCAGTTATAATGAATACAGTGTTTATCTAAAGAGATCTTATGTTATTTCAATAACATATATATATGATCTATTCCAGGTCTCCAAAATTTAAACACACCCGGTTCTTTTCTTTAGGTAAATCTGTAAAGTTAACTAGTCTTTAAACGTTATTTTGCATTACCATACACCCAAAGTTTTCTTTCAAACAGAAGATAGTGTGTGTGTTTACCACACAATAGCTCCACTGTGTTAATATCATTAAAGCCTGACCACCTGTTTAACTCTGGATTACTCTATATGCCTGATAGCTCTAACATGAATACTATGTTGGTGTCTCTCAAGCCCTGCAAAGATGCACTGAACTGTATCAAAACACTGCAGCAGTTGGACAAATACTCCTGTGTTGCTACTAAAAGTCGCATAGAAGCACTCAAAAGCCTTATACTGTACTCCCAATAAAAAGGTTTTTCTTCACTTTTTGCAAATCACATCATTTGTTCAAAGCAGAATGAGAGTACCACCTGATTCATGCCATCTGAAACATCTGTGCTTCTCCCAAAATGCTGGCGCCACGGTACGTCTGAACTTTATTTTGATTAGAATTGTGACTAGCGGAGATAATCACGCATCAGTTTCTAAAAGAGCTGCTCTCAGAGGAAAACACGTTGAATCGAGTGAGTACATCACCAGGGGGGTCCCTGAAATGAGCAAGGAGAAATAAATCATGAAATCTCTTCTGCATGCAAAAGCAGCATTTTAATTATTACTGTACATTTTTTAAAAATGCTCCAATTCTGCTCTATTCAGTGTACCAGGAAGAGTTATGAATACTTCCACATGCAGTGCTTACAAAGGTGTCAAATCCACATAAATCAGCAAGTATAAGGGCAGCAGCTGGTGTTGCTATTATGATCTAATGAATAATCTGCTGTCAGCAACAAGATTGTTACATCACAGTCAAATGGTTACATATTTGTCACAGCCCACTGCTAAAAGTAAGACTTAGGACAAGTTTCCTTCTGTTTTATTTATTTTTTTATAACTTATAGTTTTAGGGGCAGATTAGGACAAATTCATTTAGGTTAAAGTGAGATAAAGTAGCTTAAGTAAATGGGGGGTTTTATGTGAAACAGAGGAAGGATTTTAATGCTGTATGAGTTTGGTCTCACACATGCAAACCCAAAAGCCCCAGAGACAGAGACAGCATGTCGTAAGGACCACTGAGAACAGCTTCTGCCTTGTTTCCGGCCTGCAGCTCTTATGTGTGAGGGATGCAGCATATGGACTCATTCATCCAAAAAAGCCCACTGGCTCTTTCAGCAAAGACAACATAAAACTGTATTTTGCTCGACGCGTATGTAAGCACCTTCCTGCATTAATCATAATAACAGATGAAAAGTCAACATAAAAGGAAACATGCCCATTTGCTTTCTTGAATCAGAGAAGACTGACACCACTCTCAGAACTGTAGTTAACATATGAAGTGGCAACCAGCAGGTAGTTAGCGTTGCTAACACAAAGACTGGAAACAGGAGGAAATCAGCTAGCCTCGTTCTGTCCTAAGGCTATGAAATCTTTAATTAACACATCATATCTCACAAAAAAACCCAGCTACACATACATTCATTATCAATACTGTAGCCATTATCCATGCAATATTTAGTGAGGGAGATTTTAAAGACATTCCTTTTGGCATTTTATATAAACCTTGTTATTGAACAGGTAACGGGGGGGATTAAGCCTGAGCGTGTATAGGTTCAAACTACACATTCTAGCATTAATACACTGGCAAATTAATATAGCACATGTACATTTCTTACTTGCACAAAACTAAATATAAAAGTATTACATCTAAGAGCAAATACATTTACAGCTTAGTAAGCCTTAATTCAAGGTAGCTGTATTTACAGTCATGTATATACACACGAATGCAGTCATGTGAAAAATAGCTTTCACAGGTACACAATATGAACCCCGAGAATTCCATAGAAATTAAGAGGGTAAGCAGTGTTAAAAAATGCACTTGATTACCTGATAATTAGCAAGTATGGCCACCTATATAAAAGCTCAAGGATTCAGGTATGTGTTATGCTACAGTCTTCACCCCAAGGTCAGACACTCAAAAGCCCAAGAGCTCCATCATAGACTCTACAGGCCCAAGTTAGTATATTAAATGTTATAGTTCATGATAGTACAATTAGAAAAAGGCTAAACAAGTATGACTCCTTTGAAAGGGCTGCAAGGAGAAACATTGCAGCACAGCTTAGGTTTGTAAAATGGTATCTGATCAAACCACAAGACTTTAGGAACAGTTTCCTTTAGACTGACCAGATGAGAGTGGAGATGTTTGGTCATAATACATAGTGCCTGATTTGGCAAAACTCTTATGTGGTCATGTGTTTGTGCTGATAATGCATTATGTGCATCATGTGTCCAAACACCTCATACCAACTGACATACACAGTGATAATTTGGGCTTGTTTTGCTGCCACAGTACCACGACACTTTGCAGTCACTGAAGTCATGAGGAGATCCTCTGTATACCAAAGTATTCAAGAGTCAGATGTGAGGCCATCGATCCAACAGCTAAAGCTCGGCCCAAATTGGCTCATGCAAGAAGAAATTGAGCCTAAGTACACCAGCAAATTTACAAGAGACTGGCTGAAAAAGAAAAGAATTAAAGTACCTTTACCTGATTGAAATGCTGAATTGTGGGATGTACTAGAGGTTCCTGTGAAAACGTTCTTGTTTGCATGACTGTACATGTATGTGCTAAATTGTGATTAAAGTGAGATATTTAACCGGAATTTCTTTTCCACTTTGGATTACCACGGAAGACAAAAAAAATATTAAAAATTAATAGAGTTCTGACTTTGTAGGGTCTTCAGTTACACACTTATGTGACACTGTGATGCCACCAGATTCAAGTGGTACAGATGCAGTCACAGTAATCATTCCTCATATCTCTCAGGCTCCACCTAATCAAACCATTAAAATGATGCAGGCGTCAGGCAGCTTGGAGAGGGTCGGAGCCGAGCAATGACAACTCTGATGACTGGAGATGAAAATGTCTGCTTTTTGCCCATCCTAAGCTAGCACCTGCATTTGTTCAGCGTCTGTGTGAGTTTGTGTGTGTGTGTATGTAGTTCTCTGTTGAATATTTCATTCAGGTCAAGGGCAAAAAGCACTTGTTCGCCAACACGATGAATAACAGACTGCTAATGGCAGGCATATGGGCAGGCAAAGTGAGTTTTTTAATTGATAAATTAGATAACTGTTTTTTATTCAGCATTTAGGTACATTTCCAATTTATTGTTTCCACAGCTAGGATATCATTTCAGTTGTCCCCTGAGCAGAGAAAGCTGACTGAGTATACAAATAAGTCCATTTTATTTCTAAATAAATGGTAGCTGATGGGTTGTGGTAGCCATTTGTGCTCATCCCCATTAACAGATGATGCTCCCACATTTTACAGCTGCATCACTTGATGACACTCCAGGGGAACAGATGTGTTCAAATGAATTTACAGAGAACTCTGACGTGAGAGAGATGGTGTTCCATTATTTTTCTGTCATTTTGCTCGGCGCAAAGTCATCAGCTGTACAGCAAGAGGTTCAAAGCCCAGGAACAAACAATTTCAAAGTCTTAGTGTAGTTAAACAGCATGTACGGGACTACAAAATAACACATGCGTATTCATTATTATGTAAATTACTATGGTGTCTTCAGGGGCTCTATGATTTTGTTTTCAATTATACAGTCTCCTCTGTCACCTTACAAGTTTCATTCCTCTTTCATTGTTTTTGAACATCAAATCCATAACAGCTTTGGCATTAAATTAAAGTCCAAATGGAAGTTTTAGAGGACGCCTTAGAGAATTTGGTTATGTTATGTCACACCAAATGTATAATTCTCATTAAAGGATTTATAAAGTCTGCGTGTGAATGAGCAAGTTCCTGGCAGCTTCACTTGGATATCTGTCACTATACTTTCAATAAAGTGTCAAATGTTAAATTCTTCCAATATTCGTATTTTCCATTGTTTAACAACAGAAATATGTGAACAGTAAAACTGTCGTTCTAACTGTCTAAATCAATTATAAAGAAAAGAAATATATTAATAAGCAGCACAAACATTATTTATACCTTCTCAGTGGTTGATTGGTCCCATGTCTTCGGGTCTTCAGAGAGGCAACAAGCTGCTGCCATGAAAGCAAGCCTGACTTTCACCACCACTGACATTATCTGTGAGTAAGGCCTGATATGAGGTAAATACAGCTATTTAGTTAACTGACTATACAAAAAGAGCCAAGACAATTATTCCAAACAGACTGTTGGCTGCATCCCCTGGCAAATATGTTTGCAGCTTGCATTAGTATTTATGACGTTACTGTGTGTCAACTACTGGGGCATGTGGGATGGATTAACTTTTCCAAAAAGAGAACAAATATATAAAGTTACAACTTTACTGCTTCTAGCAAATTCTCTAGAATTGTAATGTATCAAAACTAACATCAGCATCTTCCAGTTGAGCAAAACATTAGTTAATTATGATGATCACTTGCACTGCAAGAAACATTTCTCTTGCAGTTCTGTAGATAAAAGTCAATTTTCAAAATTCATTAACAAGTATTGAAATGCGGAAATATTCAATAGAAGCATTACAGATATCACTGTATTACGACTGGACTGAGGTTGAGTTTACCTTGAACTCAATACTCAATATTAAGTACATGTAAATAGAATTTGAATAGCCCAAGCAGGAAAGATTATGCAGTTCTAGTCAAGGTTGCCTTCATGTGTTGATGAGTTGTGCTGTGAGTTCTTGCTAATGTGATGTAAATGCAAAACCTTTGTCATACTGTACACATCTTTTCTCCTTCACTTGTATCATTAACCGTCATATATTCAGTTCTGATTAAAAAAACAATAATGTAAATATAGACGCTGTATTCCAGTCTGCGACTCATAAGATATAAAAGACACCTGTATTGACAATGTGCTCATTTCTGTTAGGACTTACCTCTTAGAGATGGTGTACAATTTACTGCAAATGCTATGTAATTATGTATGAATAATATCAAATTATCATAACATTAAAAGGACAACTTAGTTAGAAAACAGAAGGAGTACATACTTGGCTAGTGGAGCTAAAAGCAGACCATAGCAACTTCTCTGAACAGGCTACAGTAACCATCACAATGGCAGACATCCAAGAAAGAGTGCCAAATATGAAGAGCTTGACAGCACCAGGCCCTGATATGATTCAAACTTACTGGTTAAAGAAGCTAACTGCGTGTCATGAGAGTCTGGCAGCACAAATGGCTAACTGAAGACTGGACGGTCTTGATCCCCAAAGATCCTGAGAAAGGACCAATCCCATCCAACTGCCAGCCAATAACCTTCATCAGCACAACATGGAAGCCCTGTCAGGCTAAGATAAACAGGCAAATGGTTTCATACATGAGCACGGCTCAGAATGGTTCTGGATACCGACTACGGAATGGAGCAATCCTTAGCCACATCCTCTACATGGATGACATCAAGCTATATGCCAAGAGTGAATGAGACAATGATTTACTGATCCATACCACTAGGATCTACAGCAATGACATGGGAATGTCTTTCAGACTGGAGAAATGTAGTCGGATGGTAGCAAAGAGAGGGAAGGCAGTCAGAAGTGACGGGACTGCACTACCAGAAGGCAGTACCACAGAAATTGAGGACAGCTAAAAGTACCTGGGAATCCCACAGGCAAATGGGAACCATGAAGCGGTCACTAGGAAAGCCACAACCACCAAATACCTACAGAGAGTAGGGCAAGTCCTGACGAGTCAGCTGAATGGGAAGAATAAGATCAACACCTACACCCTGCTGATTAAGAGGATATATGATGTATACCCAGCAGTGGTATACAGGGTATACATCATATTGATGATCTCACTGAGGGGGTTCATGCATATGCAGAGCAGCAGTGTGGACAGAGCATCTCCTTGGTAGATACCGCACTTGATGCTGACTTGCGCTGTTGGCTTGAAGTCGGTCTCTGGTGTTGTTCACCACATTCCCATTGAGTTCCTGATGAAGGCTCTTAAGGCCCTGTTGATCTTGTATAGTTCTAGGCATTCCAGGATCCAGGTGTGGGCCATCGAGTTGTAGGCTTTCTTGTTGTCAATCCAGGCAGTGCACAGGTTAGCCAGTCTGGTTTTGCAGTCTTGGGTAACTGCTCTATCTACCAAGAGCTGGTGTTTTGCTCCTCTGGTTGGCTCTTCCTCTGCCAATTCCTTTCTGGGCCCCGCTCATGTATTGAGCCATGTGCCTGTTCATCTGTGCCGCTATGATGCCTGACAGGAGCCTCCATGCAGTACTGAGGCAGGTTACTGGCCTGTAATTGGATGGGACTGGTCTTTTCAGGGGGATGCTAGGGGATCAGGATTTTCTGGCCTTGGTCAGCCATTCTAGGTGTCTCTTGTTTACTAGGAGCTGGTTTATTCGTACTGCCAGACACTCGTGGAATGCAGTCAGCTTCTTCAGCTAGTAGGTGTGAACAATGTTGGGGCCTGGTGCTGTCCAACTCTTCATACGGGAGACCCTTTCTTGGATGTCTGTAACTGTGATGGTTACTGGACCCTGTTCAATGCTAGGCTGTAGGCTGACCAACCTCTGCACTGCCTGGATTGTTGACAAAAAGGCCTATGACTAAGTGCAACAAACCTGGATCCTGGAATGCCAGGACCTATACAAGATTAACAGGACCCTAAGAGCCTTCATCAGGAACTCAATGGGGATGTGGCGGATATATATATATATATTACCAAATTTCCCGGAGGAACCCACCTGAGGGATTAATAAAGTTTTATCTAATCTAATCTAATCTAATTAGGGGTGCAACGATACACAAAATTCACGGTTCGGTTCGATACTTTGGTGTCACGGTTCGATATTTTTTCCATACAAAAAAATGTTCATGCCTTTTTTAATTTGTAATTTATTAAAATTATAAATATTTCTTTTAACTCAAAAGTACAGAGAAATGGCTCTTTCCAAAATAAAAGCTATACTAAAACAACAAGGAATATTGTAACGGGGCTCAAGTACTCTCAGCACTTCCTGAAACCCTGTGTTTACTACAACAGAAAAGGGTCGCATGTCGACACCAATAAAAGTAGCAATTGCCCTGTCTATTTCTTTTGCCCTCTTAGAATTATGTGCTAACGGCTGTCTAAATGACTCGGATAAAGTTTTGCAGCATGCGTGCTTGTTGTTGTTTTTGTCTGCTTCGACTTGTCTTTGCACTAGGGTGATGTCGGCGTAAATGTGCAGTCATAATCGTTGTGTTCCCACCAATGTAATTGAGCATTGCGTGGCACATCCGACATACTGTTGTACTTTTGTCCATGATGCGCTTACCATCAGGGTCATACTTCACATGAAAACCAAAATAGTTCCAAATGCCAGATCTGAATGACGGTGGAGGAGGTTCAATTTCGAGTAGCGTTGAGGTAGCGCTCGACAGTTGGCTAACCTCCCGCCGTGCTACTTTGATCTTAGCCTCTAGTGTCCTTCTCCATGGAGGCTGTTCAACTTGTAGCCAAGCATCTCACTGATCACTGCTGCCGTAGTGTAGATCAGCTTGTTAGTCATCGTAATCGTGGCTGTAGGTATCGTCCGTAGTGCTGCATTTGCATCATCTAGCAGATCTTCTGAGGGTACTTCACGAAGTCTTGGTAACCGGCTATGGGGGATCCAGGTTTCAAGCTTCGCCATGATCCTATCTTTCAGGTCAGTTCCTCTCGCACTTAATGATCCTTCTTCTTTCTTCTATCAACAGCTCAGGGGGGCGATGATATCGCCCCCCTGAGCTGTCGTCCTGGCTCCCCCTTGCTGTAGCATTTGTTGTACCTCGTCAATCTCTAGCTATGAGAGCAATCCCTTCTTTCGAATGTTGGAACACTGAGCTGCTAGTTGTTTCGCCGTCAATGTGGATGTTGGGTATCGAAGATTCCATAGGTCCCTCATCCTATTCATGTAACCCCTTCCGCCAGGGTTACTTGCGTAGTAGCATTCCAACAACACCCTATTTTCATGTCTTGCCCACTTCATCTCTAGCCCACTTCTCGTCAGGGTGCCCTGGTTCCTCAACACCTGATGCGGACCTTGTTGATCCGGGCGACGTCCAAGCTGGCATGCCTTCATATTTATCTGTCTCGCTCATGTCTACGGTAGGCTCACTTGGCATGAGGGGTCTAGCCTTAGGATCCTTACTAGATACAGATAAGATAGATAGATAGATAGATAGATAGATAGATAGATAGATAGATAGATAGATAGATAGATAGATAGATAGATATGTGCACTTTTTTCTTTATGA
>VUQG01015498.1:0-10729 GCA_015106755.1 Etia nguti
AACTTCAAGACATGTTGAGGAGGTCATTTAGCCATTTAAATCAGCTGTTGGATCAAGGACACATCTAAAACCTGCAGGACACCGGCCCTCGAGGCCTGGAGTTGGACACACCTGCCTTAGACCCTCATGTCAATCCTGAGACCTCTACTCTATTGATCGTATTGACACCAACGATGGTATCTGTGATAGGATCGATACTTTATTTATTTCCCCTAAGTTCAAATTTTTTTTGTTTTTGTTTAGTAAATGGAAAAAAACCCATACCTTTATTTAAAGCCTATAGCGAATTTAAGCAACAGAAGTAGACCCAAAGTGAGAGACAAGCACATTTACATTCTAGGTCTCACAAAAACCCTAATTTCAAAATACACGAAAAGCTGTAGTTAACACAACAGAGGTGTTCTGTTGTGTTAATGCCATACTGCATATTTGCAGTATGGCATTACATAAATAAAAATGAATGGAATTAGATTGGACAGGTCAATCATGTTTGTGGTGTTTGATTCCTTTTGGAACATTTGTAATGCAATGAAAAATAACGTGTGGATTTCCCAAGCCAAATCGGTGTAGTCACAGTGGATGTGTTCATCTTTTATATACAGTCTAATCAAGACAATGATTATTACACATCCCAATGCATTAAGGTGGATACAGATTTTACAAGCAGGACTCTCAGCAATCAAGCTCAAATTATCTGCATAGCTAGATACCACTGGAGGCAAGTGAAAAACACTTTTTTTTGTCATTTGTGTTAACCTTTAAAGATTATACAGCACAGGCTTTAATTTTGCAAAAGCTGCCCTAAAGACAAGATTAGGCTTACAATTATAGTGCCCGCGTTATCATAAAAAGTATCTAAATGGGAACAGTTTCAGCATGAAAGGAAGCAGCAAGACTCAAAGAATCAAAGCACAGTCTTCACAGCTTCTGAACTGAGAGCAAGTTTCCAGACATCCATCACCAAAAAATATAATATAGGCTTAACAACACGGTCATATACATGTGTACATGCACACCACCCATCTCCCATCGTAGAACGCTTTCAGACTGTTGTCCATCCCGAGAGGCCGCAGTTGGTCGGTGGCTGATATCTGGGCTCTATACATTTTTAATGAGGCCTCTCACTTTCTCCACAATAGGCACTATACCACCAGACTGCAGTGCGTCAACACATCCTAGTGCTACCCGCAGACAGGCATGCACAAAAACTCATATGCATAAAGAAGACAGCTATCACTTTGCCATAGTCCTTGTTTTCCCCATTCTCCTTTTCACACACACCAAACCATTCCTTCACACATGCTGCTGAGAGGTACAGAGGGGTAAAGAAGTGTTAAATGAAAGGTAGCAGTGTGTGTGCAAATGTGTGAACTATACCCAAGTCTGTGCACAACGTGTGTGAGAGAGTACTTTCCTAGCAGGATGTGTAGTATTGATTAGTTTCTGGCGATTTCCCTCCCATCAAAGCCTCCCCACCTCCAGACTGTCTGCGGGCTCCCAACTGAAAAGGCCACTTTACACACATTTCAACACTTACAGCAGCTGAGGACAACATATCCACTGACTGCCTCATGTTGTGTACAAATCCTTAGCAGCTAACCTCACTGCAACTGAACACAGCATTGATTTTCATAATCCTTAGCCTCAAATTTCACTGTAATCCTTTGAAAAACTGTGCGAGAGAAGCAAATAGACAAACAGAGCCAGAGAGAGAGATGTGGAGGCAGAGAGAGCAAAACAGTAACGGTACAATGCAAAGTAAAGAAGAGAAAATATACAATAAAACCCAACAGGCACAAACAGCAAAAATAAATTGCAATGCTCTGTGGCACAAAATGTTATGAGTCCAGTAATCATAGATGGATTGCTGAACAGGTATACTGGGCACAGACAAACAACTTGTACAGGTGCTAGATCAAAAAACAAATTGAAGACAGAAGATCATCACAAAGCAGAAAAAGCTATTTACAGACATAAACACATTCATCATCTAGGCCGATGTGATGTGTTATCTTCATGAGATGTACTCGCAGACTTCACCTGTCAGAGCAGAGCTGGATAACACAGCTGATATTCCCATGAGGAGGAAAACATGCCTGAATGGGAAAAACAAGGCAAAACTACAGACTGATAAATAATAACACTGCTCTGCCTCTACAGTGATCTCTGGACCAAAAGTCACTGTTAACATTTAATATAAGAAATAAAATCTAATGTCTTATTCGGACATGCAAAGAGATCACAAACTCCTTATAGCCCCATGTTTGGTGGACTCTTATGCCGTGACAAAAAAAGCAGGAGAACAGTAGAAAGATGTTGAAGGAAATCTGGAACTTCAGTTGACATACAGCAGACAATTTAAAATGTTCTTCTTGGTTCTGGATGACAGCTGCAATGTTCGCAACACAGTCCAGTTAAAGAGTTTGAGATTACGAAGGGGATGGCAGCAATGCACTCAGCGAAAGGGACCGCGGCAGGAGTGATTCGTTCATGGGGGAAACTGCATGCTTCAACAAGCTGGGGCTGTGAAAAACTGTTGCATTTTTAAAGTGGATGCATGAGAAAGCTGTCAGGTGGCTCAGCCTAGCCAAAGTGCTAACAGAGTGTGGGACCTGAGAGCTGAAATTTGAGTTTTGTGAGAAGAAAGGCAAGGACATTCCAGAGCTCTCAGATGCAGAACGGAAGGCAGATGCTGCATTTGCTGTTGATGTGACCGTCCTTCGTGTTTTCACCTCAGACATTGATTTCGCTCACTGAAGGAGAAAAAAGGACTGAAAAACTGCAGATTATATAATTCAACTACAAGTAAAATAGCAATAGCACTTTGTATAAAGTTAAAAGGCCTTTTTCTGCAAAAACATGCACATTTTGTTCACAACAGTTTTTGTGAATGTTGATTAAACAGCAATAACACGTTGGCATTTTTACTGTGGCTATTTCACATTTTCACTGCCTAATTGTAACAGCTACTCTTACAAGCAGCAGTTTCCCATGTGACCCTTTGGGAAAATTAATTGCTGACATGTGATTTTAACAATTTTAAAAACTGGAAACAGAATAAAAAAATACAAGAAGAGATGGGTAGCAATGACAAAGGAATGAACAGAGTCTATGAAAAGTTACTAAATTACAATAACTGGGTGTAAAACATAGACTCAAAAAGTCTAAAAACAAATGAAAAACCAGAAAAGGACTCAAAACTTCTATAAAGAGGCGCCAACCAGCATCAAAGACATACTACAGCAACTGTCAAGGTCACCATCGCTGCAAGTGAAACCACCACAAATGGATTTAGAAACTGAACAAAGAGATGAGAAATAACAAAGCCTATGAAAAGTTCAAAAAATGTACATTATGCATTACATACAAATGCACATTATCAAAAATAGTATTAAAACTCAACAAAGAGATCCAAAGCAATGACAGAGACCAAAGAGTCTATTGTGAAGTTACTAAATTAGAATAACTTTATATAAAATAACAAAACACTCAAAATTTTACAAAGAGATGCAAAATATCTACAAAAGGGCTCAAAATATCCAGAAATACACTATAAAAACTATAAAAATGTCACATGACAAAACACTACAGAGGTCTAAAAAAGCACCAAAAGGAAATGTAAAACCACTAGAGTGATAAAAGTACTACTACCACAAAGAGAAATGAACATATAGAAATAGCAAACAAATGATAAAGAATAGCAAAGCTCTGGTTTCCATGCAGGAGGGTTAGTTTGCTCTCCACAGAATGGGTTTCAGCGAGGAGATGAGTGCTGGCTTTTTTTAAAAGCCTCTCTGGAGGTCTAACCCCAGTATTCGTGCAGCAAGTGTCCCTTGCCATGACCGGTTCACTATCTGCTCCTCCTCTTCCTTAATTCTATCAACACCGATGGGTGCTACTGATGGGTTTGAAAGCATGGATTTTTCTGGGTAATTACAGTTTTACACCACAAATGGATCTAAATGGATTTTTTGTGACACTGTATTGATCCCTCAGGGGCAAATTTGTCTTTTTTTGCTCGCTGTCTGCCTCCAGAATATAGAGAGGTGGAGTAAGGCTACCAAGGCTCTTTGATACAGCAGAAACAAGTGCAGTAAAGTTTACCCAAAAGAGGTTCTTGCAAACTACAGAGAAAGACTAAGCACATTTTTCCTTTTCTTATCTGAATCAATGTAGAGAAGAAGATTGATTTATGAAGACTGATTTATGGTGAGTCGAGGTAGACTTTATTGATTCCTGCAGGAAAAAAAATGTTCTTTGCATTTAACCCATCGCAAGAACTAAGACCAGTGGGCAGCCCCTATGCGGCAACAACAGACAGTTGCAAGCAAATGCCTTGGTCAAGGGCATTTTTAACCGAGCATGTGATGATGAATCATAAATGATGACAACTGGAATCAACTGAACTTTGTTGAAGAGGAAAAAAAATGCTGAAATAGTTCTTATGTTATCCTGACCAAGCTGTTCAGCAAAAGTCAGAGCATTATATTATAACAGGCATGCATTCTTTTCTACTGTCAGAATGTATAAAAATAATAATCAGGTTTTAAAACAACACAAACGTAAAGATGCAAATAGCAAAATGATTAATTCTTTTTCAGCAAAGCAAAAAAAACCCAAAACATAAAAAACGTCATTACCATCAGCGATTTTACCTTTTTTTTTTTCCAAAACAGTTTCTAGAATACTTTTAACCATAGCCTTTATCTGGACCTCTAAATTGCTGCACACATTTCAGACCCTTTTCCATCAGGGCTTCACATAAATTTAGTTTTGTGCTGGCTGACTCAGTAATGGCTGTAACCGCAGTTAGAAAAGCAACTGAGCCAATGGCAGCTTTTTACGAGAAATTACAAATGTGAAAGTTGTGTACCTGTACCAAAGCCAAAAAAAATCTGTGACAGGAAAATTGGTACAAAACAAGCACTGATGGGCTGTTTGGACTACTGCCAAGTTGAGACCTTGTGCATTCGGGTTGATTGGGACAATTGCTTGTTCTAACCACTGCAGCATGTTATAGTGGAGCAGGACCAAGATTCACAATAAAACACTGAAATATTTTTTCACTTTCTCATCAGGTTTGCCATTGTGTAAACCAATGACAGTACACGGCGTGCTTCATTGCATAACAACAAATGACAAACTTGGTTTCTGGCAGTTAGCTAATCACCAATGTCAAGTTTTGATCGACTGGAAGTCTTGCAGCCATGTCGGCGAGCTAACTTACAGCAAAAAATGCAACTTTGTAATTACCTTATCCGACCACAGGACAACTAAAGGAGCAATATAATAATATATAAAATTGCAATATAGTAATATCCACTGATTAACATTCAAATTACAGTTAGGTGACAATAGTGATACTGCTCTTCTTTCTGATAATTATGAAGCAATTACAGCAGCTAGTTAGTTTAAATATGTAAGAAAACTTCAGACCTATAAATAAACATGGACATAGCTACTATAATATTCTTTGTTTGTGGACTAGTGATCATTTGTAAGTAATCAAAACCATCTTATGTTTCTTTAGGACCAATATGGATTTGGAGGACAAAGTAGTGCTAAGTTATCAGCTAACGTTAGCTAGCTTGATTTAGAGAAAACATTGTTATATTGCACAGATAATGGTACTAACTCCAATCACCATTTGTTAGTGCGGTATGAGATTGTACTGAGTATAGTGCACTTGCTCAGTGCTTTCCGAAAAGTACTGATGTTCATGCATAGACTGTTACGCATTGCCTTGAGGAAAAGCAGGGAAACATCACAACATAAAGTGGAACAAAGCATTTGTTTTCATTAGGTTGGGAAAATGTGCTAATATGCTATAATATTAGCATATATAATAATATAATATAATATATAATATAATTAATAATAATACTATTATATATATCCCGTTTTTCCAGGACTGGGACTGGCACCAAGCATACACTAGCATGTGCTGAGGCTGGGTTTGTGTCACATCCTGGTCTTGAACTGGGGATCGTTCACATTTAAGGCAAAGTGTGTTAACCACTACACTGTGGAGCCACAAACTAGTGCTAATGCATAAATAATGTAATATTAGCATTTTACTAACTGAAATGAATCCCAGCACAGTGGAGTATTTATTGGGCTGTCTCTCTCTCACAGAGAGCCAAATGATTTGTCAGATAACTGCACTGAAAATGCTGCGAAAAGCATCAGCAAATGTGCCTTAGCGATGGTTAAATGTAGCAGACAGTTGGTGGGGTTCAAACATCAATCAATCAACATCATAATACATAACTTTAAGCCTTCACACAGTGAGTGTGATACTCCATAATTCATAAATGTGTTTATCTCTTCCATAAATTCTTTTAGCATTGGGAGTCTATGAGGACTGTCGAGGTTCTGAAGCCAGCCTCATGTGGATATCAAAGGAAGTGCAATTTTAGAAACTTCTCCTGGGCTTCACTCTTTAGGCCGGGAGTTTGTCACTTGATTAAAACTGAAAGCAGGAGGAAACAGTTAACCTAGGCCTGTCCAAATATGACAAAATCTTCTTACCAACCAACACCACTTAACCTCGCTAATTAGCAAGCAGTAATTAACAAGAAATAAACATGAAACGGAATAATTAAGTGACAACGAGACGCCACTTCATTCTGATTATCAGCCCAGTTCAGGTCCCATATATCTCAGAGCATTGCAGCGCTTTACATGGCAGCGAACAATTTGCAGAGGAACATTACTCCTTAATTATTCATATCTGCACTGCTTGTGCGAAAATAGGAAAAATACTTTACACATCACATCACTTTAGCCTCACCTGGTATTTGATTACTTTCATCTCTCTCCACTCATTGTTTCATCAGCTGACGGTTTGTTTGATTAAACTCAGCTGCCTCCTGATTGGAATAACCTGTCATTTTAATCAAAATGATCTTATATTACGCCAGTTGTTGGGTTCTGTTTGATGAAAATTACCTGCTGTTGGTTTGCAATTACCTTTCTGATTATTCGCCAGAAACATTCTTATCAAAACACCTTTGGGGCTTTTGAAAGATTAAAGGGTACTCGCAGTTCCTGTTTTTACAAGAAAGGACACTGAAATATTCATACGTCTGTTTATGTCAACTGCTTTTTTAACGAGATGCATTATTGACTTTCGCTGCCTCTCTCGTCCATTGTCTCCTCCCTCCCTGCATTATGTAGGGTATAATTGTCTTTATTTCAGATTGTGCTAAATATGCTCAAGGCTCCTCTTGCTTTAATGTTTTTGGTTGTCTGTGCACAAAGCCATTGACGGCACACTCTGCTGTTGTGACCTTATGGATTCTCCCTTTGGATATTAAGAAATTGCCAATAAATCAATTTATGTGCTTTAGCAGAATATTAAGGTGCATTTGTGGAAGTGGGAGGCATCGGGAGGAGTGGACTCCAGCTGTTCAGTATTTGCAACAAGGCTCAGAATGCATCATGAAGCCATTCCTTGGCATTACGGTTATTGCACACCCGGGTACATTATCTTTCCATTACATCAAGCAGTTTGATAGAGTCATACTCTCAGGGCACTTCTAATTTCTAGCGGTACATCTGGGATTTCTTATAAGCGCTACCTTCCTTTTTGCTGATACCAGCTGACGGTGTTCCACACCAAATCTGTAACGTCGGTTCATTTAAGCCTCATTCATGCTGCACAAAGCACTGATGCTTTCGCTGGAACAGTTGAGCCTCCTTCTAATTGGCTTCTGAACACGTGTGTTTTTATGTACCCCTGAGGATGTTTTTAGTGCTGCCTCCTCGCTAATGCATGTGGGCGAGCCAAAAAACACATTACCTGTGTTCCATCTCATCTGCAGTAAATGGTTAAATCTATGACAAACGTTATTTCATCACTGAACTAGTTTTTCTTGTGTAAGTCAAAGTCATTTTTGGCCTGACATTGCCAAGTCCTGTAAGGATAGTAATTGGATTTCCAGAATAAGCGAAAATCTCCTTTCTCTCCCTGCCCTGCTCTAGTAATTGAGGTTAAATGAAATGGTCAGCCATGCACTAAACCTCAGTGGGTGTTCAGAACTGAGCGTCTGCAGGATAAAGAAGGGCTCTTATTTGAATTCTTTGTGTTCAAACTTGCCAAAATGTCTCAAATAACAAACATAAAGGGTGTATTTATGATGAAAATAACATGATTTGTCTGACAAGGCTTTGACAACATCAGTGATGTACCTCATCTGACTCACCAGTGAAACTGTAATGCGTGAGGTTTTCTTGTGGTTGGCTGTTTTGCAAAAACTGTGACCTTGACTATGACCGCAGCTCGGGTGAAGAGCCATTAGGTGATCACTGAGCGCACGTTTGATTAAGTTGTGACCACTACTGTAGAAGGAGTAGCGATTCTTGTGGACTGTGGACCGACATGAGCTCACTGGCTTTAAAAATGGCAGATGCAAGCGTTTGGGTGTGAACACTAACCATACATCTTCTGCGTCCACATCGCACTCTGCCCCAAACTGGCAAATGTCACAGGTGGAGGTCTCCTTCAGCCCAGTCTCCGCTGAGCCCTCTCCTCCTGAAAGAAACAGAGAGAAATAGAGGAAAACATGTGATGACTGATTCGTTGCTGCCATTTCTTCTCTTGCTTGTTGTCTAAAAGCCAGCAGGTTCTTTCCAACCTCTCACAATGTGACCATGAGAAAGCAGACAAGTGCATTTACATTCTGCCATATCCCGTCATAATCCCAGCGAAGCTATCTCCTTCATCCATTCACTCTTACCCCCTTCCTCCACCCTTTTCGAGTCCCTCGCCTGACTCTCATCTATCTCTCTCAAATCCCCGCTGATCTCTTCGGAGTCCCTCTTTTATTTCATCTCGCTGATTTTCTCGCTCTGAGAGTGCGACGACTCTTTGGCGGCGGTGTAGGTACTGGCGTCAGGCTTATAGTGGCTTAGGGACCCCACCGGTGCATATCACGCCTCATGAGCGGCCGAAGGGGAGAAGAAAGGGGGGGAAAAAAAAGTAATCTGGCCAATCTCAAATTGCATTCTCCTACCACAGAGGACTCTGCACGCTCTTTCGTGCTTTTTCTCCTTTCCCTTCGGCCCTCTTCTCCATTAGACAAGCTCTATTTTTAAACTTACCAGGGCCCGTGGGGACAACTTTGGAAAAGAAGACGAAGAGGTGGAACTTGGCATCATTTCCCCATGTCATATCTTTAATCTCCCCAACACACACACACACACACACACACGCTTGCACAGACACCCACGCTCCTGCCACCACGCATTGCTCCCTTGTGTCACGTCTTTCATTTTCCCTTCAGAAACTTTTGTTATTTCTTGTGATCCCTCGCGACACGCTGGATTGAATTGGAAAGAACTCCGGTAGAAAGGTTTTAACCTGATTTTCCACTCTCAGGCTTAAGTTGAGTTTGACTCTTCTTTTAAGGTCAAAGTCAGTTAGGTTTGCTTTGTTTGACTGTTAACATGTGAAGTCCCTTATCCATAACTCTCAGCTTGAATTTTGTTGCTATTGGTCAGATTATCCCAACAGCTTTGTCCGTGCCTTTTGCTTGTGTCCAATCCCACAATGCAGCCTACAAGAGTGAAAACTTCTTTTGCTGAGGATGTTAAGCTCCTTTCAAACGCTCTGCCTTTGCTTTCGGTGTTTTTTTTCCTTTTCTTTTGAAGCTGCGTCTGATGCTGCTGCAGGTGTTAGATGGCAGCCATGGCAATGAGGCATCATGTCCTCTGAATGCTGAACATCTGCAGTCATGTGAAAAGATGTACATTTTGAATTCACCGCTTTACCTTCAGGTCACAGGGCTGGCAAGAACACAAAATGTGAAACGGTGTTGGTGTGTAGCCATCGAGTTTAACGTGAATGCATGGAGAAATCCTTTGCTTAGTTTGTCTTTGTAAACCTCTTTCAAGTTCCACTTTAGGCTAACTTTGAAATGCCTAATCAACAAATAGCACACTTACTTTATAAATGCTTTAAACATATAAGTTTTTTTGTAAAAGTTTTGTTCAGCTAATTCTGCAGTTAAAAAAATCAGTAGAACTAATAAATAAACCTCAGTACGGTTAATTGGACTGGCTCTTTTATAGTGCTTTTGTACTTTACTTGAGGGTTCTTTATACAACGTTTCTCATTCACTCAAGGACTTTTTTTCCATCTCTATCTGCTGTCTATTTAATATTCAGAATTCGGGGGTAATTTAGGGTTTAGTATAATGCCGAATAAAACGTTGGCATTGATACTGGAGACAGCGATTGAACCCCTAACTTTCCAACTGGTAGATGACCTGCATCCATCCTCTTGCACTATCACAGGACATTTTAAGCTGCTTTTATTTGTTTTTAAATGTTTGTCAAATGCTGCCCCTCTGTACCTCTCTGAGCTTCTTCATTCATATATACAGTGGCTTGCAAAAGTATTCGGCCCCCTTGAACTTTTCCACATTTTGTCACATTACAGCCACAAACATGAATCAATTTTATTGGAATTCCACGTGAAAGACCAATACAAAGTGGTGTACACGTGAGAAGTGGAATGAAAATCATACATGATTCCAAACATTTTTTACAAATAAATAACTGAAAAGTGGGGTGTGCGTAATTATTCAGCCCCCTTTGGTCTGAGTGCAGTCAGTTGCCCAAAGACATTGCCTGATGAGTGCTAATGACTAAATAGAGTGCACCTGTGTGTAATCTAATGTCAGTACAAATACAGCTGCTCTGTGACGGCCTCAGAGGTTGTCTA
>VUQG01015501.1:0-11187 GCA_015106755.1 Etia nguti
CCATATCACCCTATTAGAGCACTTCGCTCTCACACTGCAGGCTTACTTGTTGTTCCTAGAGTATTTAAAAGTAGAATGGGAGGGAGAGCCTTCAGTTTTCAGGCCCCTCTTCTGTGGAACCAGCTTCCAGTTTGGATTCGGGAGACAGACACTATCTCTACTTTTAAGATTAGACTTAAAACTTTCCTTTTTGGTAAAGCATATAGTTAGGGCTGGACCAGGGGACCCTGAATCCTCCCTTAGTTATGCTGCAATAGGTGTAGGCTGCTGGGGGATTCTTCTGAGGTTTCTTCCTGTTAAAAGGGAGTTTTTCCTTCCCACTGTCGCCAAAGTGCTTGCTCACAGGGGGTCATATGATTGTTGGGTTTTTCTCTGTATGTATTATTGTAGGGTCTGCCTTACAATATAAAGCACCTTGAGGCAACTGTTGTTGTGATTTGTTGTGAGTTCTGACACAGGCCGTCTGAGCTACAGCAGCTCGTCTGTTGGGTCGGAGCACACCTCCGACCCAACCTTTGCTGCTCCGCCCACGACCCCATCACCGGTTCACTGCCGATACTGACCCCTGCAGACGAGGAACACTTCACAAGAGCTGCAATTTTGGAGGAAATCCTCACACTCATGCATTTTTCAGGCTTCTAACGTCAACTTTTAGGACACAGGGTTGACCTGCTCCCTTGTCTGCAGCTTAGCATGAAGCACTCTGATTGCAGGAATTTTGCGTGAGCAGTATGTGGGACAAAGAAATTCTGAAAGCACAATAAACAGAACAAAAAAATCTGACTTTTATTAAAATAAAAACAGCCTGTAGCCGGGATTTATTTGCAATTTTTAATACTTTTTCTCGAACGATTACACAGATCCTTGAGTCGAGTAACAGAAAGCAGAAGATCCAACTCCAACAACCTCGACAATGTTCAAAAACAGGTAAAGAGATTTTTGTTCAGAAAACCTTTAATCATTAATAGAATTAGTAGTATGACATATTTCAGTAAATATTTAGATATATACAGATACAGCAGAAACGGTACATTCTTTTTTTTCTCTTCAAATTGCTTCACATTTTTTTATACAAGCCAAAATATCTGCCATTTTATTTATATTCATGCAAAATATTGATTCTCAGATTAATGAAAAATAAAGAGGATTTGCTGAACTTTTTTTTTCATTCTGCTTTGATGTGCACGTTCAGATTATAAGCGTCATAATGAGCATAATCGTAAGTTCGGCAAACGAAACAGGTGCACTTTGTGCCAATACACGAGAGAAGCAACTAAAGCAAAATTAAGGCCATTCCAACTTGTGCAAAGAAAGTAAAGAAATAAATAAGAAGAAGAAGAATCGTCATAATAATGTTTCCTCTAGTTTACAGCAGTTCAGGAGTCTCTGTTTTTTTCTCCTTCTGCCTCGGGGTCATCGGGTTGTATAATACATACAAGAAAATACAAGAGAATCAAACAAACCCTGCAAAAGCCTGTGAATCGTTAATCATCGGCAAATCAAACCATGCTACTGTAAAATCCATAAACATCTAAAAATGCATCCCTCTCTCTCATCCTTCTGTCAGTTTGCATCACATCACGAGGCAAAACCAACCCACAGTATCCCCCCCCCCAAACCCACAGAGAACAATGATTAATACGACGGCATGAGGCCTGACAAAAAGCTCTACAACTATGACACGCACGAGACCCACGCCTGAGGGGAGGGCCGTGAATGCTGGGAAATGGTTGTTGAATGGATGCACGATATGCTTCTAGGTCCTCTTTTTTTGTTGCATATTCAACCCCCATATGGCACGAGAAGATGTGTACGTAAAACGGGCGACTGATGTGCTCGTGTTTTTGGCACAGAAGATAAAAGGAGCCGTCCTAATCAGACGGAGCCCGCTGAGGTTTCCCACCCAGGTGCAGGCCGTGACCACAGGGGGAGGCTTCGCTGCAAACAGAGGCCGTCAGAGGCGGTTTGCATCATCCGTGTCGCTCAGAGGAGCTGCTGAGTCTGCAAAATACGACTTTCCTGGCAAGCGTGCACAGATCCATAAATTAATTTGCTGGGAAAAGCTGCACCTCGAGCTCTATTATAAAAGATATTTTTAAAGTTTGTTGTGTGCCTCACCACGACTGAGCCAGGTGGACTACACAGGCTGTAAAAATCAAACACCGTTGATTTGTTCCTGAATATAAAATATTCCTTTCAGCCACACTAAACGGTTTGCTTTTTAAGTACAGAGCATGCTTTTCTGACCTGCGTAACTGAAGGAGTTTATTAGCAGGAATTGGCTTTAAGCTGATTTCTGGAGAACTTTGGTCAAACCAAGAACGCTGTGTGAGAAGCATCGCAGCAGCCTTTGAAAGGCCCAGTGAGCTCGTTTTGCTTCGTTGCTCCCACAGCAAAGGTATAGCTGTGACTTTGGACCTGGCCGAGGTCTTTATTTAACATGCATATTGGTGGGTTTTCAGAAAAAAACACCATGTTTTTACTTTCCCTGCTGGAACCCTCCGACCCTGCTCTGAAGCTCTAGTCAGTTCCGGTTTACCTGCGTGCCCACATCTCTGAAGGCGGAACGATAAGCTGGGTGAGAGAGTGAAGGCGGGGATTCGACCGGGGCTCAGGGAAACACAGCCGCGCACGTGGAAATGAAACGGCCTCTGTAAGTAACCGAAGCACCTCTGAGGTCACAGCTCTGAGCAGTTTTCCTTTTCCGGGAATGATTCTGTGAATGAGATGCATAGTTTGGACTGAAGCGGATTTTATGGCACTTCCATTTTAAAGTCAGAACACGCTGGGATCATATGAGCAGAGGGAGAGGTGGAGCATAGCCCTTCGGATCGCTCTCAGTGTACTTTGAGACAAACTGAATTCATTAAATTAAAATCTACATCAGATGTTCTGTGAAAGACACAAAACCAAAATGAGTTTTAAGGAATCCTTTTGCTGTGGATTCATGGGTTAAACAGAGAGAAATGCAGAAATCGTCCAAATGAAAATATTTTTTTGTATTTCTCTCACTGAAAATCAAAGGAATATGAAATTATAGCCTATAAAATCTTATTTTTTCTCACAATGTTTGTTTCAGTTAACAGTGGAGTTACACTTTGTGCGAATCTCCCTGTGTCTGATATTTAGACCAAAGCAAATAATCCATGTTTTATTGTCTGAGTGAGGAAGGTCAAGCTGGCTGGTTGACTTTCAGCTGGTGGCTCACTGATCAGAGCGTATCAGAGGAATAATCAGAAATGTTCATCCACTCTCTCTGAGACTCTTACAGTAAGTTTGAGGACTGGGACAGAACCAGGAAACACAAACTATAATGTATAATAGCTACATCGCGCTAATTTAACCAGCACACAAGCTGGAATTGAATAAAATGGTTCCGCACTGGGCAGTACTGCTGAGCCAGGCTGAGCCAGGCCTCCCAGTGTCTCAGAAAGAATCGTCGACATGCTCCTTTGAGGTTTGGCTGCAAAGGCAGGTTTTTATGTAAGAAGCAGAAAAAGAAAGTGTGAGATTCATTAAACGTTTGCTACAAAAAAAGAACATTTCACATCACAGCCTGTCAGAGTTCTCACTGCACACATGTCACTCTCCAAACTCTGTTTGGCTCCACCTCCTTTCTGCAGATTTCTACTTTAACACATACACACACATATATTTATATATATTTTTCTCCATCTACTGATCCGTGTGCATTGGGCAGAAGTGCCTGGGCAGTTTGCAACACCATCGTCTCCATTCTGGCCAATAAGCATGAGAGACTTTGTCTCGCTGTCTGCAGCGGGATGTGGATGAGGGCGCTAAGACGAGGGAAAAATCATATTTGCATATACTGATCGTTGCATAGAGAAGCCTGGTGCAAAGAAACGAATAAAATCATTAGTCACACTTATGAAGCCTCGAATGACGAATCCGCTCATCACAGCCTCTGCGTGTGGATGGCGGCGTAGCTTTATGAGGTTTGCAGCTACAGTCGGTGCATACGAATGAGGCGGGAATACAGTTAATTAAGGTAACATATGTCCACTGGGCTAGGGGGCATGATGGGCGGCGTCACGTTAAGGCGGGGTCAAAGCAAGGAAGCACTACTGGAGATGTAAACGTGTCTGTGTGCGAGTCCCCGCTTCTCGCTCTGTCCTCGCTCGGGCAGCTCTCTGTCCGCTTTCACCAAAAAAGAAGCGAAATCTCAAAAGCCCAGAAGGAGTCCGTGAGGCGACATCAGCTGCTGACATCAGAGCGCACCTCCTTCCTGCAGGTCAGAGCGCCGCAGGAGCCACGCGTTGAGTCGGCACAGAAATTCATTAAGAAACAACCGAAAAAACAGAAATGAAGGACAGGCAGAGGACCACGCTGAGCACGGATAAATGAGATAGCTTGTCCCATGTCGTCCAGTCGTGTGATTGACAGGTCGGTTCAGTTTCACGGTGCTTGATGGCAGCGGGAGGGAGGGGAAGCTTTGAGGAGTGCTCGCAGTACACGTTTGAAGCAAATCTCGATATACAGAAAGCGCGACGTTTGCATCGCTTTGTTCAATGGAAGCACCGATCGGCCCGCCTTCTTTTCTGTTGGTTTTTTTTGGTGAAAAATCCTTTAAATCCAGACGCCCACCTGTGGAAACAAACATCCTATTTTTTCCCACTTATGATAATATATATGAGTATATTACACTGCCGCTGCCCTCGCACACCCCACCCGTCACATAGCGTTATATCTGTCGTTACACAAAAAGCTAAAATCAAACACGACATTTCTTTTACAAGCCTCGCTTGTTCAGTCTGACTGCTCCCACACAGTTTTTGCTGGGATGCCTGCAAAAGTTGAACTTTTCTTTTCTTGAATATATTGCCACATTCATATATCATGCATTTTACTGCATTGCTATTGCACCGGTCCGGATTATTCAGGAGCTGGAAGGAGACAGGAACAGGGGGCAGGTTTTGGGGTGGGACAGGAGATTAAAGGAAAAATAAAGCAATAATAAATATCTGAAATCGCATCTGTAGGCGTCAGCTGGTGTCGCGGGGAGCGACCACCACAAAGAAAGCAACTTTCCTCGACCAAATGAAAGCGAAGGAAGAGAAAGAGGAGAGGACGCTCGGTGGAAAAAGGGGCAACGGGTCTCGTACCGAAGTCAACGCTTTGTTTCCTTCTCTCTGCCTTCTCCTCTTCGCACCATTCTCCTCCTCATCCTCCTCCTCAGCTCTCCACTACTGCTTGTGGATGTCCTCGCTGCGGATGATCTTGTAAATGATCCAGTAGAAAATGTTAAAAATGAGGAAGACGAGCGGGAAGGCCACGCGGGACACCGTGTCGATGCGCTTGGCCCGACTGATGAAAAGCTTCTTCATCTCCTCGATGCTCTTCTCGGGCGCGGCCGAGGTCGGGGCGTTGTTGTTGTTGCCTTTGATGGCCATGCCGTCCTTGGCCTGCAGGCAGGCGGGGCCCATGCCGTAACCGGGGAAACTGAAGCGGCCCTCGCCCGTCTCATCCTCCTGCAACACAGGCCAAGACTCAGGCTGTTAGGAACCAGAGAAAGACGTTACTGTTGAGGTGTGTGTGTGAGTGAATTTCAGAGATGTGCAGACATGCAAACCAAATAACTGATGACGTGGAGTGAAAATGAAAAGCGAGGAAGCGAAGCGCCTTATCACGTGACCGTGTGTCTGAATAAACCAGAAATTTAAGGTAGAATTAGCCTCTCATTCTCAGTTGGCTGTCTTAATTAAAATAAAGAGGAAAAGAAGAATATTTAATCCCATCCTGTTACAAAGGCCAAAACTATCCCTGGTTTGACCCCTGAATGTTCCCTTCAAGCTAATCTCCTGTGGACCACTGCTCTCCAGTTTTAGATCCAGTTCCCATTTTGACCTCTTACATTTCGTCATGACCTCAAACATGTGCAGACAGTAAATGAGCCCAACACTGTGTGGATGATTATCAGAAATAAATATCTGAAACTGGCCCTTTGACTTCATTTGTGTGACCAGGATGAAAATCAAGTTGAAGGGCCAGCATTTTGGGCAAAGAGCAAAGAGGCATTCAGGGACTTCAGGGAGAAATCTAAAATCAGCAGCAGTGCTGAAAGTGGTCCAAGCAGGAATGAGAAGATGACTTTGAGAGGGAAGTCGTAAAACCCCCCAAACCTTTGATGGCAACTGATGAGAGTTTTGCTCCAGGATCGTCTGACCTTGGTTAAAAAACAGTCCCATCATTCTTAGATTTTCTCACGTGGAAAATTTGGGGTTTTTTTATATGATCAGAAGAAAACGCCACCATAATGAAATGGATATGTAACAATCATCTCTTTCATAGATGGACAGCCTGGATTTGCTTTTTAAACCATAATAACTCGACCGTAGGCTTTAACATCCGTTTGATGACACATTTGATCCATGTGTCCATGTTTGACGGCATTAAATAAAAATGTGTTAAACTTTATTAATATGAGCAATGAATACAGCAGTATTTGTTATATATATTTTATGAATAGCAGTGTGTTTGAGAAACATGTTCAGTGTCTTCTATTCTAAAAAATGATGCATTTTTAAGAGTTGCACCACTAAATCCTGACATTTCCTGTGTTGCTGTTCCAGTGGTTGGTTGTGACTCATTGATTGTTATTTCGACTGAATGGCCCGGCGGCGCCGTGCAGGGGGGACGAACTCCACACAGAAAGACCCAAAAGCTCGCCGCTGATCACACTCGCTCAGCCCCGATGCAGAAGCCATCGATAGGAGCTGAAGCCAGACGCCACGTGCGCTCATCTCAGCCGCCAAGGGGAGCGGGAGGACGCGGTGGGGCGGCAGAATGAATTTGGATTGATTGACGTGCCCCATGCTCAAGGTTATGGCGCGTGCACGGCGCTTTCACCTGAGCGCAGCGAGATATTGAAAATCCTATCGGCACACTCACCCTGCCTTTTCATTACAGGAGACACAATGACTTCCTTATCTGGTTCAGGGACTCCAACACAAACGCCGACATGGGCTGAGAGAGGGGCGAGGGCGTGTGGAGAAACTAAACGAGGAAAATAAACAGCGCAGAATGTCCTTCAAACTTAAAACAACACCCGTGAAATTAAAAATTAGCTCCGATGATAAGGAGTCGTCTTTGTTTGGCTTCAGAGTTTTTGATAAAAGCCGAGGTTGTAAAATTCACGCTTGAATGCCATTTGTGTTTCCCGCAGGCCACTGTGGGAGTCTGTGTGGCAGCTTATCAGCAGGGAATCTTTCCAGTTCATTTTGGCTGAGAAGGGAAAAAAAGAGCATTTTATGATCGGAAAACAAGCAGGAGCAAAATCGAAAGCAGGAGGAGGAACGGTTGGCAGCAGAAGGACCAAAGTGACGCAAAACCTCTGCAGCAGCAACAAATCAAGCTGCCAACCAAACAGGCGCCTCGGTTCTCTTCAGTTAGACCAGCCTCCGGTTTCCAGCCGGGGGCAGGAGCCAAAAAAGAGTCAATAACGAGCCTGTTTGTCCCAATACCATCAATAACATAGAGAAAAGGGTTAAAAATGCTCCCAAAACCCGATCAAATAAAGCAACGCAGCCGGGGGAGGGAGATGTAATGAGTGTGTGTGTGTGTGTGTGTGTGTGTGTTAGACCACCAGGTAACGATCCATTTTTAGTGCCTCATGTCCCCGTTCTGTCCTTGCATGCACACCAAGCCATCTATTACTGTTAATACATGTACACACACACGCACACACACACACGCACACACACACACGCACACACGCACACACACACGCACGCGCGTGCTAGATGTCGATGCATTAGCTGCGATGCTAGCCGACCTCTGCCCGTCCTTCAGTGACGCTGCTAAACTATTACAGATGCTCTGCTTTATTCTGCCTGCCATGTGATTAATGTGGAGGGCGGAGGAACGTGAGGAGGAGACGCAATGAGAGGAACGGTGGAGGGAGGAAGAAAAGAAAGGAAGTCAGAGAAGGAGAACAATAAGGGACGAGGGAGGAAGTCCTGCAGCCTGCAGACGGGGCGAAAAGCACTCACAAGGCCCCTGAAGGAACCCGTCGAAGAACGCCTCCGCATGGACCAGGTGATTCATTACTTTTACGCCTAATTACAAAAATGTCCTCCATTAACACACAAGCTCCAGGCCCGCAAGGTCCACGGATGGATGGATGGATGAAGACGGAGGAGAATTAAGGTTTGTCCTTTGGATTCCACAAAGGAGCCTCAAAGGGTCCAGCTCATCTAACCTCTCTTCTCTGATACAGCCCAGAAATCGAATCCTAACATATTTACAAGCATACGAAATTTGGAAATGTATGGACTGTGAGATGTTTGGTCTCTGCACCGCCACAAGTGCAATGTCATAAAACCGTTAAAGCCAGTTCACGCCAAAGGGTGGACTTCTCTTCATAAATGAAGCAGACAACAAGTCTGCTCCAACCTCGGTGCAGGATCTACTCCAACTGTGGCAATTACATTTGCAAGCTGTTTGTGTAAACAGGTGCAAAGGAGGTCTCAGTGCAAGTGCATCCCTAACTTAATGTCAACCACTTCAGGTCAGGATTAATATTTTACCCTCATGCTAAACAAAGGAACACTAGGAGTGGCCCAACCAACACTCCCGAGGCCAGCGTGGTGCTAAAAATATGATCCTGATCAGGACGATCACGGGATCCTTTCTATGGCAAACCATTCATCAGGCAATGAGGCCAGATTAGATTTTGTAAATACATCCAAAGAAGTCAGACCAGCTCTGCAACTAAAACTAAGATCAGCCTTTAAACGAACCACATGAAGAAAATATTACAGAGAAGGCCGGGAAGGTCTCCCACGCGGAGGCAGCGTGATGCACAGCTTTCAGTGTGCCCGTGGTTTTTGTTGGACGACAGAAGCAGCGTAGCAACACTCGCTGCTCAGATTCATGCGGGAAGTTTCGTTTTTGGGGAACTCTCCACAAAGTATTAAAGATGAACACTTTGTGTATGATTTATGTTCCTGACATCAGGGGCACTAGGGTCATTTCCTAGTGAATATTCTTTGTTCACCGCCTTGAACCAAAGCTGAGAGCCGGCACTCAGAGCTGGCTGAAGGTTCCCAGATCTGTACTGGTACTGGTGTACTGGTGTCAGAGAAGATAATGCTGATATACTCAGCATCATCTTGTCCTTTTGTCATCTGAAACGTTATCATAATAACTGGACTCGTGTTGAATCTGTACCTGGTAGATGAACGCTTTGCTGGAGGAAACAGGATAGTCGAGCAGAACAGAAACAATAGACAAGACTTGGGTCAGATAGAAAACAAGGACAGTTAAAGGGAAAGGAAGTATGAAAGAAGGTAAAAGGGAATGAAATAATGTTGAAAAGAAGAACGCTCAGAAAGGAGCCGGGGCAGCGGAGGAGAGGGAAGATGCTAAAAGAAGAGCGGAAAAGAGAGCAGGAGGACCTCTTAGCTCACTCATCCATCACGCTTTCATCTCTGGATTGAAGCGTTTCTATCTCCGCCTCAGCTGTGATTAATCGAGCAGATTAGCAGGAAGCTGAAAGCGAGCTGCGTCGGGCCTGCCATCCTCCACGTCTCCTCTGCTAACATTACCCTTGGATACTTGTTTTAGAGACCTGCATTTACATAAAACAGGATTCAGAGAGATGTCAGCCCCAACTAACGCCAGCATCAGTCTCTGCTGAATGAGGCTGGAGGAGGAATTTCTTGGCTTGCGTTTCGCTTTATGATTTCCCCCCAGAAGCAATTCCATCCGAGCGCCGGGGAAGGAAATATATTATACATTTGCCTCGGCCGATCCATTTTCCGGCGGATCCATCTCAAACCGCCCTTCACCTCCTCTCCCTGTCTCCCTTCTGCCTCTTGCCTCGATTAAGGCCATTTGAGGCTTTTTAGGACATTTCAGCATCAATATGTCAGTGCTGAGTGGATTCTGGTGTGCCGACAGGAATATCCAAGTAATGTGAACTTTTCCATTCATTTTGTGCCTTTAATTCACCCCAACTTAGTTTGTTATAAGCAGTAGGTTGAGACTGATATCCGGCTATGACAGAGTACACTTCACACCTGGAAATATGTCCGGGATCCTTCTCCTGTCTGGCCACTCGTGATTGGATTCTGCATCTCAGTGTAGATTTGATTTTATCTGTGAAATAACTGCACTCCGGCAAGGGAACATATTTGTCATCCCGAGAAGGTTAGTGAGGCTGTTTGTCGAAGATGCTGCTGTGCACCACTTTTACAGCTTTGTGGGGTAGAAGGAAGCACGCCGGCTGCAGGGGGGGTTTTGACGCCTGAAATGCATTGCTGAGTTTCTTCTTCATGTCATTCAGTTTGTGGTAACGTGCGTCCGTTACGTCAGCACACACAACTCTAAGGCTGCTTTGGCACTTTTGTTATTTTCCAAAATATTTTTCATTTCATTTGTGGCCTGAGTTATCCAGTCTCAGTGCATCCTCTGCATGTCTGGAGTGTATTCAAACATGAGCTCAAACTCAGTGTCAAACCTGGAAATCCTGTAACGTGTTTGTTTTGCTCGACACACCGAAACAGCCGTGAGCTTATTTGATTTGCTCCGACTGAAAGGTCAGACACTTGCAGGTAAATTAGCTCTGAACTTGATCTGGCTGTTCTGGATTCTCTAAACCAGAGGTTCCCAAAGTGTGGGGCATGCCCCCTAGGGGGGGGGCGCAGAGCCATTGCATGGGGGGCGTGGTATGAATTAAAAAAAACCCAAAAGAATGCTTGGAGACTGCTAGCATAATGGAGAGGTTTTTGACGGGGCTCCCACACAAAGCAGACGTTGAAGCATCATCAGATATGTTTCCAAACCAACTTCCTTCTAAGCCAAAGACTAGAACATATGATGAAGCATATCTTGCCTTTGGCTTCACCTGCACAGCAGCTGTCGTACCAAGGTAGGTCTCCCCGAGAGAATTTGTTTCCCCTGCGTCGGGAGCACACGCTGGGCTCTCCAAATCACGGACAAACAGTATCCCACATTCTTGATTTTTAGTTCACAAACACTTCTTATAACGACTAACTACTCCTGAAACTTTCGAGGTTCTAGCGCTTTATACAGTAAAGTTACAGGAGGATAAAAATAATTATCAGGCAAAATGTCCTTCGTTTGTTAAAATAATCCCGTCTGATACCACGTGAGAACAATAAATATAGAATTTTCTGTTGTAACCCTCAAACTGAAAATTATATA